>JAOTQH010229500.1:0-13995 GCA_025631255.1 Cornus kousa
CATTATGTAATTTCCCATAATAGTTAGGGTTAGTGTGTAATTAAGCAATATTGTGTAAATTAGGGTGGATGACCCTTTGTACTGTAAAAAGCCTCATTTTGGGCTGCTTGGAGGAGTAGGATATGAAAATACATTTTGCATCTCTCTCTCTCTCTCCATCTCATGAATTGCAACAGTACAAATCAGTTTTGGATCATTTGGGGGGTATTTTTGTCATGCAAAAATTAAAATAACATTTTGTAAGTCAACAACTAGTCAAAAGGGGTAGTATAGTCGTTTTACACACAGAACTATTCTGGCACCACTAAAAACTGACATTTGGGGTGTTAGTGAAATACAAAAACACTTTTTCATCTAGATAATATTTGACCTAACCTGAGGGGGTGTGAGTGTAATTAACTCAAATACTTTTAAAACAATTAATACATTGTTTTAAATCGGTTCTGTTAGATAAGTGAACAATATGTGTTGGCATTAGGTGTGACGGTGTTGCCCGAGTGGTAAAAGTGCCAAGCCTAAAGTGCCCCCACCCTATTTGATCCTAGGTTCGATTCCCCCATAAAAAAATAAATATATATATATATATTGAACACATCCCCAAGATACAAATAATAATTATGAAATAGATAAAATTAGTATTTATTTCTCATTTATGATTTTTGGATGTTATACAGAGAGAGATTATGAAATCGGTTAAAGTTCCAAATTTAAATAAATTTTTGTCGTGCCACGTGCGACATGCAACATAATACTTTGAAAACAATAAATACATTGTTTTGAATCAGTTCATCAGTCCTATGAATAACATGTGCTAGCATATTAAACGCTTCCCCTTTAAGACTATAATAACTAAGAAAATTAGCATGTATTTGTCATTTATGATTTTTGGGTGTCATAAAGAGATATTACAAGGACTGTTAAAATTTTAAATTTAAATCAATTTTTGTATAACATGTGGCATGTGAGGGACATGCAACGGCATTGTATGCACTAGCATGCCAAACATAATGAGAAGGATTGAAATTTATATTTGAACAACTTTTATACAAGAGTCACTTAAGTGGCATGCAACAACATTGTCATCACATGTCTAACAAGATTAAAATTAATAAAAAAAAAATTGCTACAAAATTGGTTTGAATTTTGTCCAATATATGATTTTTTAAGAGAATTTATGTGGTCGACCTCATTTGTGCGGGATAAAGGTAAGGATGATGATGATAAGGATATGATTTTCAAGTAACCATGGGTAACAACAGATGAACACTTCAAAAACAATATCAGGCCCTTACTTTTCGAAGGGAAGTCATAGGTTCAAACATCAGTGAAGGCATGTGTGTGTGAGTACCAACTAAGAGAGAGAGAGAGAGAAAGAGAGAGAGAGAGAGAGAAAATCAATTATGGGAATAACACACATGAGCAATATGTGCTGGCATATTGAACACGTCCCCTTTATGAATAAAATAATCAATAAAAATATTAATTTAGCTTTTATATCTCATTTATGATTCTCCAGCGTTATAAAGAGAGATTATGATAATGGTTTTAATTTTAATTTTAAATCTATTTTTGTAGGGTGTGTTACGTGAGCGACACACAATGGCATTGTACAACAAATATAAAATGCGCTTGCAAGTCAAACATCTTTCACACAAGAATAATATAAAGTTGGTATGGAAAGGGTTCAGCTCCAGCAACCAAAACTCTGCCCCTTTACCCTCCTTAACATACATAGCTTTTATCTCCTTATCTCACATTCTCTCTCTCTCTCTTGGCTTATGAGTGATGGTCTTGACGCAACGGTTGTTTCATTATGACCTATGCTCATGAATTCAGAACGGAAACAGCTTCTCCGCATGTGAAGGTAGGAATATATCTGACCCTTTTTGGAAAAACATTACATTTTAGTTTAGATCGCGTGTTCATTGTACACTTGAGCACGAAATTTGGCCCAAGTCCTTCCAATGACCAGAAGAAGAATAAAGGTAAGGGTCATTCTTGCTACCCGCACTCCATTGCTTACATTCTAAAGGACTCAACATGGTCCCTTCAAGAATATTTGGTTGGCATCAAATTCGACCCTAGGTTCACAAATTGACTAAATCATCCTTGGATCAACTTGCCCTAAACGATCCAACCTCATCTCTCTCTCTTTGATTCTTGATAGAAGTTCACCTTTATTCAGATTTCCTTTTAGAAGCTATGGAAAAAATTAAACTGTAGTTTTTTTTATCATGACTAGATTTGCTGTTGTTTGTTATTGCAGACATACAAATGCCACAAGCACTTGGTCATAACTCTGAACCCTTTGCCGCATAGCACTTCACAGATAGATGTGAATGCAAGGTATGAAGGCAAGACATGACTGGTTCATTATCACTGTTTCCTTTGTTCAAATATATAGCGACTTTGTTTGCAATTGAAAATCAAAATTTGCAGGTGGAGAACCTTCCTAACGGCCCTAACGTACTATCCAGAGACCACCTCCAGATGAAGGCAGCAGTCAAGCGACAACAGGGAAGAGAGAGCGCAAGAAAAAGGGAGTGCCCTCTAGGTCTCCAAAAGTAAGACTGTAAATTTCCGTACTCGAACTGATATGGACCACAAATAATTCAAATGGAGTTCTTTTTGTGGTTTGGTTTGAGGAGGGGGTGTCTACGTTGTAGGACTTCAGTGCAAGCAAACTGAATCAGGTCTAACCTTACTGCAAATTCCTGAACCATAAAGAGAACCACCCAGCAAAGGAAATAGACTTGCCTGGACCAAATAGGAGCTAAGAACAAGATTGATACCTCCGGACCACAAGGCTTATGCTCCATTATATATATCTATATATATCAGTTAATTTTCCTTTCAGGTGGGAACATTTTAGACAATAAGCAGGTGTAGTGCAAAAAGGATCCTCAAAGAGCCCCTGTTTTCTGAAGATTCAAGTGTGCCTACTGCTCACTCATTGTATTTGGAAATGGAAGCATTGTCTGTAAGCAGCTCAAGCCAAACCAATGATGGACCTTGAAATATGACTTTGGTTTGATGTCTCTTTTCTCATGGACGTGCTTTGGTGTGTTTTTTCTTTTAACTGCATTTGCGTAGTTTTTCTCCTTTTAACAATTATTTTAAGCATATATTAGCAGCATTTCCATGTTTAATTTGTGGAGAAGGGGGGTGAATATTGTAGGACCTTAATACAGGCAACAGAGTCAGGTGTACCCTTACCACATAATTATAAATGCCAAGCAGATTAAGCTTCAACATGTCTAATGTCTCAAAAATGGCAAATTTATCAACCTGACATCATTTTGACCTGAATAAGAGTTTGAGGGAAAAAAAAGAAAAAAATGACAGAAATGGTGATTTCTAGACATGGAAAACAAATCTCTCGACCCTTGAATTCACCCAAGCATTTGAACTGAGTCAAGATACTTGTTTTTATGCATAACTTTGTCACCTTGTCTATCACACAAGCAGGCAGAAGTTATTGTCCTGCCATGAAATGCCAGAATATATGGATGTGTTTTCATTTTTTTTCCTATTTTCATATTGCTACAGTTGCAGTAATGAATAAATTTGGAAGAATACCTGAGTTGATGGATAAATGAATGGGGCATCTGTGGCTCTTCTTTTCTTTCAGTGCCTTGGCAACGGTTACGTAGTGGGATACGTTGAAGTGCATCTAAATGGACAACATTTACATGAACATTCAAGGAATTTCTCATGTCATGTATTGTTCAGTTGGCCATGAATATAGGGAATATGACAATCATTCAAACAAGAAATCATGATGAACAACATGGAATGTAAGCCAATTAATCAAGAAATAGCCATCTCTGAACCTCAACCTAAGACATGGGCGGCAAAGAAAATTGAAAGGAGAATGCAAATGACAGTAGAATGAATCATAATGTTTGCATTGGACCACTCCTTGTTCAATCTAGTTTATAATATAGAATAAATCACATGGTTAACAACAAAAAAGATATTTGGCGACGAACATAAAATTTAGAAGACAGAGCTATAGGGCATAAAGCCTGGAGAGAGATAACAGAAAGACCAAGAGGTTTTATTTCTCTATTAACAAATTAGAGGATAGAAATTTGCTATTGAGTTCAAATGTTGCTACTCTTAAAAGAAATTTTAATTTTTGTGTATAATTCCTTCTCTAATTTTTTTTTTTTTTTTTTTTGATAAGTAAAAAATATATTAGAAAAGCGTTCAAAATAATTTCTTCTCTAAAATTTTGAACCTCAATTATTCATTTTATTTACCAAGGGCCTTGTGGCCTAGTGGTATCTCCTCTACCTCCCAAAGTGGATGGTGATAGTTTAAGTCCCCGCAGGGCCAAATGGGTGTGTGTTTTTCTTGCCAATGAAAAGAAAAAAAAAAATTATTCATTTTATTTTAGGATAAATTACATTGACCTCCCCTGAGGTTTGGACAAATTACACATGGGTAGACCCTTCAACGTTTATTACTTTGACCTTCCCTAAACCTGTTCGCCAGCGACCGAAAAGTAACTATAAGTGTGAAAAGTCAATAATTCCCTTATATTAAAATAATTTATTATATTACAAATAATAAAGGAAAAAATTATATCAACAGGCCAGTGGCCTAGCGGTACCAAGCTCCTACTTCTCAAAGAAAGGTTAGGGATTTGAGCCTCAGTGGAGGCATGTGTGTGTGAGTACCAACTAGGGGTAAAAAAAAAAAAAAAAAAAATGGAAAAAATTATCATTTTATACAATTCGGTCAACAGGTCTCTCGGAAAGAAATATACTTCCTATGTCCAAATTTAATTGTCCCTTTTCAAGATTCTAACTTTTCAAAGGGACAAACATTGTTCATTTTTTACTTTGCAAATAGGACAAATATTTTGAAACAATCAAAAAAGAAAAGATGGACTATTAAATGGGACACATGCAGTATTATGGTTAGTAATGAGTTTTAGTTATATAAAAAATTCTTAGGCATTAAAACTATGATAATGTCTATGACCATAATAGCAGTTGCAAATTTAAGACAATGCACTAAATGTATCTCAAAAAGGAAAGTGGATGTTTCCATTCCGGGATGTCCCAAAATAAATATATGCTTCAAATTTCCAATTTTCCAAATCATCCTCAAGCTTTGAAAATATTTTCAAATCAATAAAGTAAATGTTTAAATTTTTTTCAATTACTTTTGTAATTTTTAAAGGGACAATGCATTAAATGCATGTTCTTTTAAAAAGTTAGAACTTCAAAGAGTGATATTTATTATGGAGTGGAAAGAGTAATTAATACTCCCTCTATCCCAGGTTAATAGTCCCTTTTTAATTCTATAACTTTTCAAGGGAATATGCAATTAGTGTATTATCCCCTTTTGAAATTTTCATATTACAGTTTGAATGTATATATTATTGTTTGAAATTTTTTAAAAACTTAAAAGGAGATTTACATAAAGATGATTTTATCCCACTTTGACTTTTTAAATGGGACAAGCATTTTGGGACAGCCAAAAAAGGAAAAATGGACTATTAAATTAGAATGAAGAAAGTATTATGTCAAGTAATTAGTGTTATTTTTAATATATCATATGGTAAAAATTACTTTCATAAGTATTTATGAAGGCATTCAGACAATGCACTAAATGCATCTTAAAAAGGACAGTGGATGCTTCCTTTTTGGGATGTTCCAAAATAAATGTCCACTTTCATTTCTAAGATGTTTGAAGTTTGAAATTTCGACCTCCCCAAATTATCCTTAAGTTTTGAAAAAAAATTCAAATCAACAAAGTAAAGTAGATGTTCAAATAAAATTCAATTAGTTTTCTAAATTTAAAAGGGCACAATGCATATAATGACAGCTCCATTAAAAACCTAGAGTCCTAAAGGGTGAACATCATTATGGGATGAAGGGAGTAATTAGTATTATGGTAAGTAATTATTTTTATGGTTATACACATAATATGGTCATAAATGCTTTCATAGGTATATTTATGAATGCATTTACACTATGATAATATCATTAACCATAATAATAGTTGCACATCTAAGACAAATGATTTCCATTTGCAAATGGGAATCTATTTGCAACCTCAAAATCATTGATGTGTCCAACTTAATTGTCATATTTTCCCTCTATCTCCATTTTAAAACTATAAAACAGGGGGATAAAGGAAATTTATATTATAAATGTGATATTTATTATTATATTCATTTTAGATTGTAATTATTATTATGAATCTAAGATTATATAAATAAATAATTATGAAAGTATTTACACTATGATGATGTGATAGGTATAATAATAAGTAAAAATTTAACACAACCATGACATAAATTTTGCAAATGCAAAAACTAAATGGTCCACAAATCTCAAAGCCATACATGCATTGAACTTAAATAACTTAAAGTAACTTCACAGCCTCCATTTTTGAACAATAAAAAGAGAGAGAGTGTAAACTTACATTTTAGATATGGTCTAGTGGTCTTTGGTTCTTCATTCCCAAGTCCTAGTTCAAAACTTCGAGACTGGCAGAGAGAGAAGAAAGGAAAAAGAAACTTACACTTCATATTTCATTTTAACTTGCAAGAAGAGATGAGTAAGGTATGTGAACTCAAGTATTTCATATCTTCCTTTTGAAATCTTCATCAGATATTTTCCAAATATCTTTTAATTGTTTAAGACTGTAATTCATTCTGTTACAAAAACTAGATTAAAGGAGATGAACACTTTATTGTACCAAAAATGTTATTTTCCTCAATTTATTTTACCTTTTAGAAATGATCAGTTTACTTGTCGTACTTTAGACAATATATAATAATACGAAGGGTTAAAAAAATCTTCCAAATGACAAACTAAAATGTTGATATCCTTTTCTATGTTAACGCATATAACTTAGATTTCATTGAAATGAACCATTTTGATTTGCTTTTTGAATGTGTATATAGATCTACAAAGGCTTCATCTTCAAATTTGTATTCTTTTAGACCTCGTATTATTATAATTTGAACATCATGGTTTTCTAAGGTTTAGTCTGCAAATGGTTTAATACTTAATTAAAATGTTTTATGAAACTATGTCAACATTAATTTTAAATTTTAATTTTTTTTTTCGACCATGGACCAGTATGTGAAGTTGAAAAATATATATCACTTCATCAACTAATTCAAATTAATTCATGTATTTGTCTATTATTAGAATCAAACAATAATGCTAACTAGCCGCATAATATTCCTTTTCCTTTCTAAAAGATAAAGAGGTATTAGACAGAACTATCAGACGAATTGATTCATTAACTAACTTGAATAATCCATCAAAAATAAATTCCAAAGCTAGCAAAATAAAATACCGTGAATTTCGTGATTTAGCAGTGACTAGTGAAGTTGGTATGAAAGAGGCTTCATCAACTTTGCAGTGGACTAAAAGTCTAATCCTCAGTTACTGTAAGATACTTAATATTTACATAAGTCTAGAAATTGAAGCCAAAATCTGAACCAACCACAGTATACAAACCAAAAGTATGAACAGTAAACACAAGGGATCTCACTGACTAGATATTTTCTATATCTAACAACACCAAATGGTCAAAGCTTTGGAAAAGATAATATAAGAGCAATTACCAAAACAGGTCAATAATACAAGAATGTCTAAATTGATGTATAATCCTTCTGAATCATAGGAACAATAATATTTAATATCTTTAATTATTGATTTAATAATAGCATCATCCAACATGTCTTTCATTTAGAAGTAGTAATTAGTTTTCCACTGAAAAGAAATTATCCATACCTACTTGCATTTAACTGATGCCACCCTCTAGCTTCCACACTCTTTTCCACTACAAAGAAAGAATAAAGCAACTTATGAGCATCTTCAAAAAATATATATATGTAACTGTAATCCAACTTTAAACACATAGAAAAACAACTTTTGGAACCTAAATTGAGTCCAACAAAGGCACCAAAAATTTCATTTTCATGCATAATCATACTCCGCCCTCAAGGTAAGACACTTCATCCTTTTGTTAACTTTCAACATTTACATAATATTGACACTTCTAAATTACCAATAAGTTTTCCTATTCCCAAGGCAGTCAAACTGCAATTCCAATAACAAGAAAATGGGAAACACAGAAACACAACTTACTACACAATACTTTCTGGGAACAATAAATAACATCATTTACTAGACACTATTGTACATACTCTCAGTTTGCTTTATGCTCTGTAGTGTTTTAATCATCTTAGTCATTGGTATTGATTCACTAAAATGCATTAATTTTGCAGGATGAAGGTTCAGTCCAACATAAGAAGGAAAAGTCAGATTGGCTTCAGCCATTTCTGCGACGGACCTTCTTCAGCTCTTGTTCGATTCATGAAGCCAGCAAAAATGAGTTGAACAAGTATTGCATCACCTGTGAGTTACCTGCCTGCCGGCACTGTATCTCTTGGGGTACTCATGGACAACACAAGGTACTAAAAATTTATCGACATACCTACAAGGATGTTGTTCCCATTACCGACATGGAGAAGCACATTGATTGTTCTAAAATTCAGGTACTAATTCTTTAATTGAAAAGTAATAGTTTCAAATATTTAAAGTAACTCTGACCTCATTTAGTATACTTTAATATTCTATAATTGATAAGATTTGCTTTTGTTCATAAAGGACTAACATAACACCACCCTCACATAACAAGCAATAGTTGTCATGCACTTCTATTAAATGAAACATCCCTTGGATTACGATGTGTGGATGCCATCATTTATTGGTTTCTAACTATTGATTCAATCAAACATTTTCAATCTTAACTTTATAGGTCTCTTTTTCTTCTTGACTACGTCTGCTATCCTTTGTTATTGCAGACCTACAAATGCAACAAGCAGTTGGTCATATCTCTGAATCCTCTGCCACACAGTGGTTCACAAATAGATGTGAATGCAGCATGTGAGATGTGCCTCAGGAAATTACTTGACCCAAATTCCAACCGCTACTGCTCCATTGCATGCAAGGTAAGAAGGCGAGATATGACTAGTTCATTATCATTGTTTCCCTTATTCAAGAATCTATTGACTTTGTTTGAAATTGAAATCAAAATTTGCAGGTTGAAGCTTTTTCAAGAAAGGAAAATGAAACTGAACCTCCCTTTCTTGCTGTCCAAAGTCCACCTCAAGATGAAGACGGTAGACAGGCTATAACAGGGAAGAGAAAGCGAGAGAGGAAAGGAGTGCCTCATAGGTCTTCTCTTACTTGAAGGCGTGAGTGTGCCAATGTTACGACTAGTCCCGCTGTGTAGAGATTATCCACTTTGCACACTATCCGCGCTCACAGTTTTCAAAACACGTCTTCACAATTAGGAGGTGTCCACACATATAGTGTCAACAACCTCTCCCCCAAACCCCTCTTGGCACCCAGCGTCCTCTCTGGCTTGACCCTCATGGGCTTGTGCATGCTCCTCCCATTTGTGGCTGGGGATTACCTCTAATACCATCCACCATGACCTGTGTAGATACTATCCACTTTGCGCACTCTCCGTGCTCTCAAAACGTGTCTACACAGTTAGGAGGAGTCCACGCATAAAGTGACAACAACCTCTCCCCACGGGCGATGTGGAACGTCACAACCTACCTCTCACTCATTCTTTCCAGAGATGGAAGCATCAGCTTCATGCATCTCAAAATAAACTAATAACGGAGCAAATATATAAATTTGCTTGTGTGTCTTTGTATGTATGACTCAACTTATAGTGTGCGTGTGTGTGTGTGTGTGTGTTTGTGTGTTTTCTCTTTTTGACATTACATTTGGGATTACCTGTCTTCCCAATATTTAGAACAGTCTCTCCGCATGTGGAGGTAAGGCTGTGTATATCTGACTTTCTCCAGGCTATAATATTGAGAGCCTCGTGTACTGAACTAGCCTTTTTTCTAATCTAAAAATGTTCATGTTGAGATTAAAAGGCTTCGCGTTTATTTTAAGCAGGTAATATCAAGCTTCTATATCCCCTTTTTTTGTGGTTTGGTTTGAGGAGGGGGAGGGGGGGGGTACATTGTAGGACTTCAGTACAAGCAAACTGATGGACTCAGGTCTAACCTGTGCAGAGAACCACCCTGTAAAAGAAATAGACATAACAAGATGGAAGATTTTATATTCACAAATCTCAAGAGAAGTTTCAAAAGCACGGATATAGAGAAAGATCTCATTGAAGCAAATCATCAAAGTGTTAGTGTGCCATGTCAATTCTACCAATGAACAATTCCCAACAATTATATCGTTTGATGGAACAATTATATTTTCTAGCAATGACATAGTAATCCTTCAATAAATAGAAGCAAAGAAAAATGTGTTCTGGGGAAACATTAATTGCCAAAAATCTTACCTAAATGACCTAGTGTTGAATCTGAAGATGATATCACATTGTTTTAAGAGGAAAGTTTGCACCAAGCACAATTCCAACGCAGATGAAAGTAGTAGTAATTCGTGTTTGATGGAACAGATTTCAAGCACCAGTGATAGAGAAACCCTAATTGTTCTTCTAGGTATAGGAGACGAGACCTTGACAGAAAATGGGTTTCTTATAAGCTATGGGAATGTGATTGACATAACCATTTTCAGATTATAGGATGAAAACCATATTCAGATTATAGTGATTTCAGGTGAAGGCATAGGGTAGGAAGAGGATTGTGAAAAAGTAAGAAAAATAAATAATAATAAAATAAATAAATATACACACATATAATAATAAAAATATAATAATATATATTATACACACATATAATGGCATAATATAGTAGAAAATTTTGAAAGTGATAAACATTTTTTTAAAAAATCCAAAATAAAGAAAAATTTAAATCAACTTTGACATAACATGGAACACAAACTCGCCGGCGGCTCTAATACCAGCTGTAACCGCCCGCGCGCGCCCGGGGGGTATCAACTAGAAAAAAGAAGAGAAATATTACAAAATTAGTCTGAATTTTATCTTGTATCTTGTATAGAAGTACAAACCATGGACAGCACTAAGAGGTGTACTTTGGAAATGATAAATACTCTATTTTAAATCACTTCTGCCATAAAATGAGACACTTTAGCAATTTATGCTACCATATTGAACTTGTCGCCTCTAAAACTATACTTACTAAGAAAAATGTAGAGTTATCTTGTATTTCTCAATTATGACTTGGGTGTCAAAAAGAGAAAGATTATGAGAAGGTTAAATTTTTATTTTATCTCAGGCTTTTATGACATGCCCACATGAGTGGCATACAACAGCATTGTCATATGCGTTGGCACGTCAAACATGTCCCCACAAAGACTAATATAAACTTAGCATGGATTTATACTATTTATGGTTTCAATAAAAAAATTGAAACGAAACAAGTGCCACATGAGAGACATGCAATGGCATTGTCAAATTGTGTCCAACAAGATTAAGACTAATGAAAAAAAAAATGCTACAAAGTTGGCCCATGTTTTGTTTGGAATTTGGTTTTTTTGATGTAAAAACCATGGGCAACACTAAGAAGAATAATTTGAAAACAATAAATACTGTTCCGTCACAGGATGATACACATGAACAATACGCACTGGCATTTTTAAATTAAGAACATTACAAAGTTACCATGTGTTTTCTCATTTATGATTTTGGATGTCACAAAGAGAGAGATTATGAGAAAGCTTAAAATTTTAAATTTTAATTATATTTTGTGGGACAGGTGTCATGCGAGCGACAAGCAATGGAATTGTACAGCAACCGTCTTATGCACTGGCATGTCAAACATGTTCCCATAAGATTAAAGAAATATAGAAAGATAAGGAGAAGGATCGAAATTTAAATTATTTGTATACAAATAAGGATTCCATGTGACATACAATGACATTGTCAAATATGTGTCCAATAAGATTAAGACTAATAAAAAATGCTACAAAGTTGGTCTGAATTTTGTCGAAGATATTTTTTTTTTACAAAATAAAAACCATTGGCTACATTAAGAAGAATACTTTAGAAACAATAAATACTCTGTTTTAAATCAGTTCCGTCATAGGATGAGACACGTGAACAATATGCACTGGCATATCGAACACGTCCCCTCTAAGACTAAAATAATTAAGAAAAATATAAAGTTAGCATGCATATTGAACATGTCCCCTCTAACAATATGATCATGGGTTCGAATCCCATTTTCTCCGGCACGAAAGTGGAACGGGTGGGCAAAATTATATGAGATAAAGAATCACTTGGTGGAGTCCAATCCCAAGTCAATAAGCCAATAAATGTCATTAGTATACCAAGAGATCAACTGTTAAGTTATCCCTCTCCCCAAGTGCCCTTTCAAGACCATAGTATATCTCTCACTGTGAATATTGAACACAACCTAAACATGTTTATCATTGCCAAATTTCTAGTGAGAAAAATATATATGTGGTTATCGTATTAGGTAGACGAGTACCAATTATTTTATTATTGAGAACTGTTCTAAACTGAATGTGAGGTGTGGTTAACTCCTTACATTGGACAAATTGTTAGTAAAATCAAAATAACGTTAAAAAATTTCTAACAATGTTCCTCATCACATGCATTTTGGCTAATATTTTATATATACACACAGACACACATACATATATATATATATATATATAATGATTTAATACAATAATATTTTTTTTGAAAGTGAGAAACATTAAAAAATCCAAAATAAAAATATTTAATTTATAATTCAACTTTGTCACAACAGGACACATAAGCAATATGCACTGATATGTCTAACATATTCCCACAAGACCAAATTAATTAAGAAAAATAAGTGTTCAACAATAAAGGTCTAGTCCAACGGGGCACTATGTGTCCAACAATATTAAAACTAATTAGAAATACTACAAGTTAGTTTAAATTTTGTCCAATATATAGTTTTTAAGTAAAAACCATGGACAACAATAAGAGGAATACTTTAAAAGCAATAAATATTCTATTTTAAATCACTTCTGGTACATGATGATACTTGAGGAATAGGCGCTCGCATATCGAACATGAACCCTCTAAGACTAAACTAATAAAGAAAAATACAAAGGTAGATCGTATTTCTCATTTATGAATTTAGGGTGCCATAAAGAGAAAGATTGTGAGAACGATTAAATTTTTAATTAGTTTTGATGACATGAACCATGTGAACAATATGCAACAAAATTATACAACAAGCATCATATGTGTTGGCATGTCAAACATATTCCCATAATACTAAAGTAATTAAAAATGATATAATGCTTGTACTATTTATGGTTTTAATATAAAATTGTGACGAAACTAAAGAAAGAAGATGAGATGGATCAAATTTTAAATTAAAAATATATATATATATATACAACAAGCACCACATGAGTCAAATGCAATAGCCTAATATTGGGCTGATCAAGCGCGTGGGAAGGGGAACATGGATGGCCATACACGTGGTTGGCACAGAGGACTTGGCTGTTCAAAGTGGATGACAGCTGCATCCACTTTTTTTTCAAAACCATGGGCTTTGAATAATAGTACGGCAGATTTTGGGATTAAATCGGTGGTTGGGCATAATATTGGGCTGATGGTTAAGGCTTCTAGATCGAACCCATTTTCCTCGTGTGGGCCTATGGTTGGCGAGCCTGGATTGATTGATGAAGGTAAATTGTCATCTTGTGGTCTGGATGGAGGCAGAGCGGCCCACTCATTAGATGTTGTATGTCTTGGCCAAGGATCAGTTGACTTGGGTTGTGATTTGAAGGGAGGACCGGGTTCTCCTAATGTTTTTTCTGGCCAGCATTGGGCAACCGTTACAGGCCTTTATGTGATGATGTGGAAGACGTTGTCTTTCATCCGTCCAAAGCTTTCCCAAAAGGATCGAGAAGAAATCATCGTCCTAAGGGGCATGTGCAGAGACATCGTATGAAGAAGAAATTGTTTCTCCCCTCTTCGCAAAAGATGGTCTAGAAAGGAAAAGCAGAAGTGGATTCCGGTTTCGCAGATTGACTCTGGATCGGGTATGTC
>JAOTQH010229511.1:0-13993 GCA_025631255.1 Cornus kousa
CCCCCCCCCCCCAAAAAAAAAAAAAAAAAAAAAAAAGATTATGTGGTTACCTTAATTCCTTGGCACACTTCTTTTTGTCTAACCTAAAGCCAATTAAATTAAAGCGTGTGAGGGCTTTATATGCATCTATTAAAGGGGCATGGTGTAACGGGTCAAGTTCTTCGCGGTCTGATCCAAAAACTCAAGCTATTTGGTGGTGCTAATGCCTAACTCATATAAACCCATTTCACTTTTTATTTGGATCCAATGTGGGACAAGTCCCCTTGTAACATTCTCTCCCACCCGAACTTGCAACGCCCTCGTTGTGGTTAGGCTACCCTGCATACCCCTAGAGAAGACCCAGCTTCCGAGCTAGGCTCTTAGCGTGACATCAGTGACTAGGTCTAGCTCGGATACCAACTGTAACAGACCGGGTGTTTCGCAGTCCAAAAGTTTAAGCTATTAGGTAGGGCTAATACCCAATCCATATATACTCATTTCACTTCCCATTTAGATTCGATGTTGGACAAGTCCCCCTTGTAACACCTGGTTTGTTGAGTCAATTCAGCTCAGCGTTGACTTTTTTTTAATCCCTTTTTTCCTTTTCCTTGCCTAGGTATGCTTTTAACAAGCATATGGTGGTAAAGGAGTTGATAGTAGTAGTCGTGTTAAGCTTGTTAGAAGAAGAAATAATATTAAATGAGGGGTGAAAAGGCTAAGCCTATGTATATTGATGAGCGCTAAATATTGCATATTTGAGCCCCTAAATATACGTATTTAAGACCTGAAATAGTACTTCTATCCAGTTTTAGACTGATTTATGTTTATTTCATGTTTGTGGGTACTTTCCCAAAGAAACAGTTAAAATCGGGACTTTAAAATGAAAAGACTGATATTGAAGCTTACACAGCCGTTGCCGATCATCTGAAGCAAGCTTGGAGTCAAAATGATGAGAATTCTAGACCTACTTTAGTATTTTGGGCATAACTTTTCACTCAAAACTCCAAATTGGGCAAACTCAGTGGTCATGGAAAGAAGACTCGAAACCCGATGTTTTTGTCTCTAATAGAAACCTCGAGATTCGCACTCTAAATGGGTCAAAATCGCATAGCCTCGATCCCTATTCTTGAAAGCTTGAGCCCTATACCTAAAGCTCGAGCCCTAGCTTCAAAGCTCAAGCCGAGGCCAAAAAGTCAAGGATCGAGCACCCAAGCAAAGTGATCGATCATTATTGAAGAACAAAACCCAAAAATATTCTAAGTGTTGATGAAAAAAAACGCTTGAGAAAAGATTGAAAGAAATTTGGTTAAGTATAAAAATAGGGATCGAGCACCATTCCAAAAAGCTCGAGCCTTTGCCTGAAAGCTCAAGCCCTGACCCCAAAGCTTGGGCCCTGGCCTAAAAGCTTAAGCTTTGCTGTTAAGACAGAATTTAAAGTTGCAGGATTTATTCAAATTTAGTCATACTTCAGCCTAGATGGGCCCAGATTACCCCAGAAGACCTAAAAGCCCATCCAACCCTTATTAGAAGTTAATTCTTCTATAAAAAGAGGCACAAGGCCATCATCTCATATATCTCTCTCACAACGGCTTTTAGGGTTTTGAAGAAGAAGATCCAAAAAGAGTTTTGACAGTCCATGGCTATGAAAACCGCAACAACACAGATGATATCTTGCGTCGTCATGAGTAACTAATTCCTCTCTTAGGGCATTGATGTAGCCCGAATTCGAATACTATGGTTTAATTGTTCTGTACTTTGGGAATTTAATATATTATGTATTTTGATTGCATGATTATGGGTAATTAACTTAATTCAATTAGTTTTTAATGATTACATAGTTTTTGAATGATTAATACCGTGTCTTAGATTTAATTGTTCCTAAATTATATTCAACTCATTCTTATTGGACGGTATTTGGTGGAGACCTATCGGACAAAAGAATGGAGATCATGCAATGGTGTTCAAACGTTTTTCATGAATGAATGTTTTCATACTCTATGCCTAGGGAAGACGAGTTATACTGCAAAATTAGTTAGAAGTAGTTACGTAGATACTTCGTGCCAACCGAAGATAGGTTATAATTAATTGAAATTCATGGAACATCTTTCTTTAAATCTGAATTAAACGAATGTTATTGAGTTTAATTCCATATAATACATAATTATTGAAATCCCAAGGTTGAACAGTTGACCATAGTATGAAGTTCGTGGTGAAGTCAATCCCTAAGTATTTCTTCTCTAATCTCAATCCTTTATTTATTTAGTTTTTGTTTATGTTACTGCACCACAATAAATAAAATCCTCTTTCTAAATTAAAATAGTATTAATAGAAGACTTGATAAACCACCACAGTCGTTGAGGTTTGACACCCACAACATAGCCATATTCTACAATGATTCATTCTATTGCGAGTGATATTTTATTATTGATAAATAAAAACACACATCATATATATGAAGGTATAGTAAATGAACCTGGCCACGTTTGGGCTGGTCCGCCAAGCCTGGAACGTAGTTAGGTCATTAACCCACATGTAGATTGATCTACCAAGGCCAGAGCTCTATTGGACCATTTCTAGGCCGAACCTCATCAGTATTATTAGAGGACCTTCCATCCATTACGGCTCGAAAGGAGGACCTAACTAAGAAAAGCCCAGGCCTGAAAGTCAAGAGGGAAGTTTTGGGGCAAATGTACGCTTCTATAAATACTTCTATAAATAGAAGTTAAAGAGAGAGAAAGAGGGAGATTATTTGGAGTGTAAGAAACTATTTTCCTAGTAAAAAGAGCCATTTCTGTATTATTAGAGGACCTTCCATCCACTACGGCTCGAAAGGAGGACTCAACTAAGAAAGGTCCAGGCCTGAGAGTCGAGAGGAAGGTTTTAGGGCAAATGTACACTTCTATAAATAGAAGTTAGACAGAGAGAGAAAGGGAGATTGTTTGGAGTGTTAGAAAATACTTTCCTAATAAAAAAGTCATTTCTTATAGAAGTATGTATTGAAAGAAAGAGTAGATCCATTGATTTCAGCACTAAATGACATAGCTCTGTTTGGGAACAATGATCGGAGGAGAAGGCTCCCAACAGCAAGAGGAGGATCACCTTGCACACCTGCAGGATGCGTTTGAAGTATTACGGGAGCACGACACGAGACTCAATCCCACAAAGTGTTCATTCGGAGTGGGCTCTGGACAGTTCTTAGGTCACATTATCAACAGTCGACGGATTAAAGCAAGCCCAGTTCAGGCTGAAGCACTAGTAAGGAATGAGGTAAGGAGGTCCAGGCTCTCACAGGAAGAATAGCCGCACTTAGCAGGTTCATCTCAAGGTTGTCACACCGCTGCAAGCCATTCTTCAATACAATAAGAGGTCACGGGCGACAAGCCTGGGGGAATGAGCAGCGTCAAGCATTGTCCAAGCTGAAGGAGTATATGTAGAGTCCACCAATCCTTTCCGCCCCAAAGCTGAACGAGAGGTTGTACCTCTATCTTGTAGTGTCGAATGCTGCAACCAACGCTGCTCTGGTTCAAGAAGAGGAAGAGAGGCAGTACCCCATATTCTATGCTAGTAAAACAATGACTAATCCCAAGAAAAGGTATTCAGAGGCAGAACGAGTTATAATTGGCATTGGTGCAGGCCAAAAAGAAGCTCCAACATTATTTTGAGTCTGAACTAGCGCCGCTCTGGTTCAGGCACCGAATGCCTATAGGTATGCGTAATACCATACGAGCCTATTTAGATTGATCCGATTATGTCTTGCATGACGGATGGTGCGTTTCTTAGACAAAGGGATGAAGCAAGGAAAGTCCGGGCGAATGCTGTAAAGTATGCAATTTTTCACAACCAGCTCTACCGAAGGTCTTTTTCAGGCCCCTATTTGAAATGTGTAACCCCATCAGAAGCAAGGCAACTCCTACACAACATTTATGAGGGAGTGTGTGGCAATCATACAGGGGCAGAGCTCTAGCACACAAGGCAATGACCCAAGGCTACTTTTGGCCACACATGTCACGAGATGCAAAAGACTACTCTAGGAAGTGCAACAATTGCCAGAAGTATGGACCATTGATACACCAACCACCCTAGGATTTGCACGTAATGGCCAACCCATGGCCTTTCGCACAATAGGGGATGGATGTGGTTCGTCCTTTGCGAAAGGCAAGGTCACAAAATCAATATGTCCCGTTTGCGACAGACTATTTTAGTAAGTGGGTAGAAGCATAACCATATCCCAGTGTAACGCACACAAAAGTGAGGCATTTCATATGGAACAACATAAGTTCTTGGTTTAGGTCCCCAGGTCGATCGTTATGGACAACGGTACCAACTTGGATAACCAGCATGTGAGGAGCCTGTTGGATGAGCATGGTATCAATCAGAAGCTTGCTGCAATTAGCCATCCGCAAGGAAATAGGCAGGCTGAAATCACAAATAGAACAATCTTCAGTTGCAAAAAGAAGAAACTGCAGGCTGAAGCCAAAATGTGAAGTGGAATGATGCTTGCAGGGCTTGAGAGTGCCAAGCAGGCGTTGCAGGAGGCTGTTATTTTGCCTGTCAATTCACATAAATATTCACTGGTCAGTTTTTGAAAATTTGTTTCTGTTTTTAAGTTGCCTTCAACGTAAAAACAAACTGAATGATGGTAACAATTCACCAATGACAATAAGTACTAAACACATTTTTTTGGGGATTAATTGGCCTTGTTGAATCAAAATTTATGATCACAAGAATTAAACATAAAGTTATTACAAACAATTACTCCACCTTTTAATCTTTAGACAATGATCTCCAGTGGGTTGCTCTATTAGCTGTACTTTCCTGATTCCAGTTGTAAGTTGTGTACTAGGATATGTCGTAATGTACTGTTTATTTATTTATTTATTTTTTGGTAATTGTAATGTATTGTAGTTGTTGTGTTTTTTTTTTCTTTTTTTCTTTTTTTCACACAAATTTTTGATGTTCCATGTGATTGGTGAATGCAAATTTCACAACAAAAATGAGAATGAGAATATGAGCACATAACTCAAGATCCATAGGTACTTTCTTAATAATTAATTAAATAAATAAACAAATTAAGACCATGAACCGGTGGTGTCCAGAGTAGTTGAAGAATAATATATAGATATATATGTATATTTAAAAATAATAATAAGAACAAAATAAAAAAACAAACACCATGAACCAGACAATTCAAGAGTTGTTGAGGAATTGTATATAGATGTATCTAAATATAGATGTGTGTATCAAATAATACAGACAAGGAGTAGTTGGAACAAATTTTTATTTTTTTTTTAAAAAAATAAAATAAAATAAAATAAATCATATGCTGACTAGATTCCATCACCATGCATGTGGAAACAGCAACCCCGAATGTGATTGCATGCACCAGACTAGGAAAAACTGCCTAGAGTAAAAGACACTGAAGCTAGAATTATAAAATAGGAAAAATTACATATTATACAAGTTAATTTTAAAGGTAATACTACCAAACTTTACAGCATTTGACAAAAGATAAAAACTAAAGAAAATATAATCAAAGACTAGCTATAAACAAGTCAAGTAATTAGTTAGTTAGTCCATTGTTATATATATATATATATATATATATATATAAACAAAGACTGCGGTGTACTTCCAAGGCATATTGGTTGTTATCTGTTTGTAGTTGATGGCACTGCATGTCTTCAACACAACTATTGGTAAATTCTGAAAAGTAAAGTCATCAATAGGATAGGATTCTAGTATATCATCATATTGGATAAAGACACTAATGTGAATAATTAAATTTCTCCAATACATATTACTGTAGTTGCGTCACGTACTGGTTTTGTATCATATATTTGTGTGTATAAATTTCCAAAAACTGGGAATTAAAAAGTAAATAAAAATTAAAATCCCGCACATTGGGCCAGGCGGTCGCCTAGGGCTTCTAATTTGGGCTCAAAATTTTGTATTTCTTGGGCCCCCAAAAAATGTATTACTAGAGCCTCTTAAAATTTTGGACCTCACATTTACCTCGGGCAACATATTTACGGGGAAAAAAAAGTTGTGTTTTAGGATTCATCATAATGTGTTCCCACCTCTAATAGTTGTTGATTTTTTTTTATTTTTTGGTTTAGGATTCGTCATAACAAAAATGAGACAGAATATGAGCACATAACTCATGATCCATAGGTACTTTCTTAGAAAATAATAATAATAATTAAATAAACAAATTAAGACCATGAACTAGTCCTCTCCAGAGTAGTTGAAGATTTATATATATATATATTAAAAAATAATAATAACAACAAAATAAAAATCAAAGACCATGAAACAGACAATTCAAGAGTTGTTGAAGAATTGTATATAGATATATCTAAATATAAATGCGTATAACAAATAATACAGACAAGGACTAGTTGGAACAATTTTTTTTTTTTAACTAGATACCATCACGATACCATCACGATGCCTGTGGAAACAGCAAACCCGAATGTGATTGCATGCACCAGACTAGGAAAAACTACGAGAGTAAAAGACAACGAGAGAATTATAAAATAGAAAAAATATTGCACATTATACAAGTTAATTTTAGAGCCAATACTACCATAACTTTACAAAATTTGACAAAAGATCACAACTAAAGAAAATATGATCAAAGCCCAGCTATAAACAAGTCAAGTAACTAACTAATTAGTTAGTTTATTGAAACAGGTCCACGTCGCGTTGTAATTTCACTTACTTATACCGCAAGTTATCAAGATCGACTACGAAATTTGAGAGGTTGTTCAAAGTTATCACAATTGAGATCATTTGAAGAAAAGGGTAAGAAAAACGCATTAGAAAATATTCTAAACAGGGTTGGACACATTTTACACTTTCCATAATTTTTAGAACTTAACGTAAAATGATTTTAGGCTGAACGAACCAAGGAATTCAAGTCGATCAAACTTGAACCGGTTCAGCCTCTCTGAACCGGTTCAAGATGCTCAATATTATCTTTGAATAAACTTTGTCAATCTTGAACTGGTTCAGCCCCTTTGAACCGGTTCAAATAGTCCTGATTAGTTTTCAACTTTCAGTTTCCTATTTCAGAATTATTTCCTAGTTGGTCTAGAATTGTACCAAGTCCTATACATGCACGAATTTTTTCATATTTTAAGAGGAACTAGGACATTCTAAACTCTATATAAACCTTGTCATATACATAAGTTTATTAACGACTTTTGCATTATCAATTTATTATTCTTAAAAAGCCTTAGGAAGATTTTTGTCTCAGAAATTCTTAGAAAATTTTCTATTTATCTTTCTAGAACGTTAACACATAAACACTTAGTGAATTTAGAGTTGTGTCGTTTGAATCATGATTCTGATTATACAGTTGCATATACATCGATCAGACAAAAGCAGATCTACTTCTACATCGAATTCAGACGATTGAAGAATATGAGTCAAAGCGATCACACTTTGAAAGGGTTAGAGCATTCGAGGAGTGTTGTCTAATCTACTTGCTACTCTTCTACAAAAATCAAGTATAAGTCTGAAGTCAAGTTGCTGTTGGATGGGGAGTCACAAAGCCAGAGGATTGTCAGCAGTTGGTGTTTGGTAGAACGATAGAGTGTGAGCCAGAGTCAAAGTTCAGTATACTTTGTTTCAAGCATAGTGGATCAATCTGTTTACTTTGGACTGCACAATCCACAAGGTTTTTCAATGCAAACAGTTTTTCGCTAAAATCCTGTTGTCATCTCTAACTTACTTTCCTTTATTTTAAATTGCATGATATTAATTTATTAATTGCTAAATAAAGTAAGTTAGAAAAACACAAGATCTATTTTTAAAATAATTAAAAAAATTTAAATATTTTTCGTTGCGTACAACTCACAAAAATGACCTTTTTGAACCATTCGAAGTCCATCGAGCAGCCCAGTCATGAACTGTCATTAGTCGATCGATGAACTCCTCATCAATCCGACTTCTATCGAGCAACCCAAAGCCTCAGACTTTAAACAAATCAAGTCCATCGAGCAACCTAGTCTCGAACTATCACTAGTCGATCGACAAGCTCCTCCTCAATTTAACCTCCATCGAGCGACCTAAAGCCTCAGATTTTAAACAAATCAAGTCCATCGAGCAACCCAATCTCAAACTGTCACTAGTCGATCGACGGGCTCCTCCTCGATCCAACTTTCGTCGAGCGACCCAAAGCCTCAAACTTTAAACAAATCAAGTCCATCAAGCGACCCAGTCCCAAACTATCACTAGCCGATCGATTGACGGACTCCTCCTCGATTCGACTCCCATTGAGCAACTCATAACACTTACCCTAGATGAGATACCTCATCTGAGGACACACCTTGCTGTTTAAAACTTTTTCTCCGAAATTTTTTTTCTTTTAAAAATTTCAAAATATTCTCCCTTGTTTATACAATTAACACCATTTTATGCCCGACTAACCTTTTACTTTGTACAAAGCTTACTCGCGCAAGGGGACTAATGTTGATACCTATATTTCGAGTCCACATGGCAAACGCCACATTATCAACAATGGCCCACGCAGCTCAGTCAAAACGGTCAACGAGCTACGCCAAATCAGTAGCGATGACCCACATAACTTAGTCAACGGTCAAAGTCGCCACAATATCAACATACTTCGAATAGAAGAACGAAGACATGAGTTGGGAGTAGGACTCAGGATTCCTTGGGATTTGAGAAGGTTTTGGTTTGGTGGCTGAAGTCCAGGGTTTGCCGAGTCGACACTCGGCCTGACTTGCAGAGAGAGAAATACCATTTTGACTCTCGAGCATTTGACTCCATCTTATTTAGCATTTCTTTATAATTATTTGAGAAATTAATCTCTTTTAATTATTTTGTTAATGGACCACACGTGATGTCATCAAGACATCACCCACCTTCATTTGGCCTATGAAAGAAAATGGCCTAAGGCCAAGAAGGGGGTAGACAAAAAAGGGAAGGAAAATCCCTCCTAGACCGAGAGCTCTAAACTCTCTCTCAGATGGGTTCTCTACACAACCCCTAAAAGATAGATCAAGGAGTCAATGGTGTTTTCCATATATACTGTCATCCCTCTCTCTCTCTTGTTCGCCTAGGCTTTCACCTTTCTCAATCCACCTCGGATTCCATCATGTTTCAAGATTTCCCTCACCATCTGTCATTTTGTCATAATCTGGAACCCACCTGAAAATCAGGTACCTACAATTGTTTCGATGGTTTCTTCAAATTTAAGGTGGTTTGAAGCAAATCAATCCTCCAATTCAACCAGATACAAGAAACCCAATACGACAAATTCAAGATGTTCAATTGAGACTTCCAATCTTGAGAAAATCTTACTACTTAAAAAGCCAGAAAAACACCAAACAACATAATACTTTCTGATTCGATGTTTAATTTGACTCTGAGCACATTTTTGAGTGCTTTCAATTTGATCAGAATCTGAAAGAAAACGCTAAAAAGCTAATCAAAACTCAAATCACCAATCAAACAGTTGAAGAGAAGAGGAGAAATTGAGGGTAACAGACCTTGTACTAGCGTTTTGCGATGAGAGACGGGGGTACAATTGGGAACCTGGACTGAGAAACGAGAGACGTAATTGGGAATGTCGGTTTCAATTTTTACGTTCCATTAGTCAAAGTTAAATTTGTCAATAAATATTTTTATAAATACGAAACTACCACTAAGTCATATTCCTTCACACCAGTTCATAAGACGGAAGTGTCTCTATAATCTTGTTTTTCCATTTACACTAGCATCAATTTTTACTTCTTCTTCTTGTTCTTTGACGTTTTCTTATTATCCAATCCTTTACTCATTCTACAATATCACTATGTAGTTTTATGACCGTATGACTGTTGCAACCTTTCAACAATTTGGGCTTCATTTATTTCGACTTAAAATATTTTTTTCTAAAAATATTTTCTTTTTTTAGGTTTTATTTTTCGGTGAACAAACAGAATCAAAACTATGTTACGTGAATGAGAGAGTAGCATAAGAACTTTGTATAACCCTAAAGTCCATCCCTTTCAATACACTAAACCTGAATCACATTGATGAAATAGGGAAGAATGATAGTAAATAGAGGAAATGTCAAATCAAATAGTCTTAAATTCTTACCATAGCAACAATTGTTACAACAAACAGGACTTTATTATACATATTAATAGAGAGAGAAAAATAAACTACATCCTCTGTCTACTTGATCTAGAAGAGCAAAGCATAACTGTGTTTGCCGAAAATGCCATCACCATAGGTAGATTTGATCATATCCCATAGCAAAGGGAATTGCCAGGATGCAAACAAGATCACGGGTGCAGTAGAAAAAACACTTATAGGAGTAGGAATCCATGCTTTATTTTGTCCAAAAATAAGGTAGAGTGTGGCTCCAAAAGCTATCATCATAGATACTATGGAGACAAATAGAGTTATGAGACCAAAAATTAATCTTTTCGGTAAAGTGGAAAGAAAATCAATCTCCGCATAACGCGAAGTGAGAATTGACAAAAACATTAACAAAGAGGAAGCAGATGAAAAAAGAGCTAGCGCATCCGATATGATAAAGATTATAAGTGCTTTATCTTTGGAAAAAATTGGAAGGCCATTATTGTTATCACTTCCACCTGGTACTGTAATGACAGCGCAAATGCTATTGTAACAACTAGAGCTGTTACAATTGTGCATGAATTAGCCGTGTCTTTTAACCATTTCTCTCCTTCTTTCATCAAGTCTCTGTGTGTCTCCGAAAATATCATGGCAGGTGTCTTTCTTCCAATTTCCCACTTGCTCCCATAAAAAATTGAAATTTTTTCTACTTCCTGCAATAAATTGGATGATTTTCGATTAGAATGCACATTTGATTTGTTCCAAGAATAGAGAGTTAAAATATGAGATGGTGTAAAAAAAATTTAGAATTTAATATATCATTTTTACCCAAAAGAAAGGAATTTATGTATTCTTCTTTTCTTTTCATTACAGGGTTGGGGTAACGGATGTCTCGGATCTTTCCTTGTGAAAATAAAATAAAATGTTTAGGTTCTATATTATGATTTGCTCTATGAAATTAGAGTCTTAAAAATAAAATTAATGGAATTGAAAAAAAAAATTACTTTAATTTTCTATAAATTTAAAATAAATTTTTCTCCAATTACTCCAAATTTCAATTACAAGGATTCAATGTCATACAGTCAAACATATATATATAGTTGATATGATTAATCGAACATAGATTTTTTTAATTTTTCAAACCAAAATGTTAGAGCGAATTTTAGAAAATTTGTGGTGAACCCACACCCACATCCAAAATGTTAGAGAACAATTTTTTTAATTCAGAAAAATAACTCTCAATTCATTTAGTTGCTAAAAGAAGTCCTACCTTTATTTAAAGGGCACAACCTTTTAATAGGGGTGGCAAAATGGGTCACAACTCATTAATTCATCCATATTTGCCCATTTTTTTAATAATTTTGGATAAACCATATTTAAAATGGGTCAAAAATGAGTTGGATAATTTTTAACCACTTAATTTGAGAGTCAAGATAGGTTAAATATCCATATTCAACCTATATTTCACCCATCACATAATAAATAAATAACACACATCTATTCTATATTGCACTCAACTCATTTCTCTTTTTCTAAAATTCTCTCACTCACGATCATCTCTCTCTAAATTTGTCTCTCATCAATCCCCTCTCTACATTTACAAGGGTCCGTAACTTTCAATAAAGTCAAAGTTAATAAGACAGACATGTTTAGTAAATGAGAAAATACAGAAAATTACTACCACAAGTCATATTTTTAAGAGGCAAAAAAAATATTACCTTAAACCACTGTAGTTCAAGTTGCATTTGTAGAGCTGCACCAGCTGCATCAATTTTGAGTTTGCTACTTTGCTCACTTTTTAAACATGCAACTAGATCCAGGCTAGTGTTGAGCGATGAATCAGGCCATCTTAAAAGAGAATGGATAATAGTCTTGTCAGAAAGTTGATAAATGAGTTTAAATACGTTTCTCTGACGGTTCAAAATCGCAATATGAAATAAATTTTGTTTCTCCTCATTTTTAGTATATATTGCTTCAGGAAATACTGCAATGATCTCTTTAACAACTTCCGGAATCCCCAAAGTTGTAGCGGCTATTAGTGATGCTCTGATTTTATCTCCGACTTCCGAGAAATCAAAATTTTCATATTCCACGCAGAGTTGTTTGACAAGCTGAACTGCGTGATCATTTTTCCATTTTATCTGTCGGGCTTGCTTGATCCATGGCACTGCTTAAGTCGAAGAATTTATTAAGAATGAAGTATTTGGTGCAAATGATTTATAGTAAATGTCCTTGAACACAAAAAGTTGCTACTATCAATTTATCCGTTCCTTACGTAGCATTTCAGCGACTTTCCAAAATAAGCAGAGCAACTTTTGCTTCATTGTATCTACAAAATAAGATATAAAAAAAATTTAAAATAAAATTACTTCACTGCACTCTTACAACAAAACTTACTTATGTCAAAATAAAAAATTAACTACCCTTAATTTTTTATTGATAATATCAATGTAACCACTAATTCCACCATTTATTAAATTTTAGGTGCCACGTGTAACTGATTGTGGTAAAAATATATATATTTTTTCGGTAATTAGTTGTGGTAAAAATATTATTTATTTATTATTAATTATATGAAATTCAATATCAGACAAAAAATTGTTATTGGAAACTATATATGTATGTATGTATGTATGTGTGTGTGTCTATATATATATATATATATATATATATATCAAATATAGGACGAAAAATAATCAAGGGACTTTAATCAGACCATAAATGCTGCAATCTATAGGATTCTCAATGTCTCCGCCACTCCAGTGGTATGAAGGCTCTTCCAACTTTGCCGGAACATCTAGAAAAGAAAACAGTAAGTTGTTAAATTAATATAAGGGATTTAAAGAAGAGTACTCCTCCCTTAGAAGGCCAGAGGGCAGTGAAATAGGTGAGTGAGTATTACTTTCTTTATAAAATATCAAATAAAATTAAAATAAAAAACTTTCTAAAAGATAGTACAAAAGAACAAGTGGCAAATTATAATTTTGTATATTAAGTCTATCTCTCTCTTATTTTGGATTCCGATCTAAATTTTTAGTGTCTGGATTTCGGTCGGTATATTAATATTTAGTATCTCTCTGCGTGGAATGATTTGGTTTCCCTTCTAATTTTGTAGTTTTTTTATTATGCTATCACATTTGTGGTTGCACTCCGTAATTCTCTTGTTATTCTATGTGGGGCTTGAAAGTTTTTCATTAATTCATTAATTCGTTCCCAAAGAAAGGCTCTAGATGATAAACTCAAGAAAATATTAATTTTACCCTTTTTTGGTCATTGAGTTTAGTGAAATTGTTGACTTTCAAATTTAGTTTAATGGCATCTAAAAATTTCTATTGCTTTCTATATGCATGCCTCAACCCAACAAGTGAAGAGGAAAAAAATAATAATAATAATAATAAATAAATAAATCAAGAAGAGAGGGAAAGGATAGACTAGACTAACAAAAGTAGATCAAGCTTTGCCAAAAGTTGAATTTTGTTCCACTTCGAAATGCGGAATTTTCCATAGAAATTGCTTGCAATAGAGAGAGGTACTGCAGTTCCTCCCTTGCAAATGCACCATAGCGCTTAACCCAAAGTAGAGCAATGTCTGTTAAAGAGAGAGAAGAAAAGGTTAACTACAAATTAAGGAACTATTCTTTCTTATTGCATTTTCTGTTTCTATAAAATAAAACACTACTCACCGTATAGACCACGTAATATCAACCCAATAACAACGTCACCCCCATCTTTGTCATCCTCAAATGGCCTATGATTAGTGACATCTCCGGTGACGTCCATTAAGTAAAGGACCATATTCCTGTGGCCAAGGTAAGCAGCTAGCTGGAGAGGTAGATTACCGTCATAGTCTTTAATATTGGGCAGACTTTGGTCCTTGGCCACTAACAACTTTGCTGCCTCAAGGTTGTCAGATGATACTGCTA
>JAOTQH010229520.1:0-13993 GCA_025631255.1 Cornus kousa
CTATTGGCACTCATAACTCAAAAAAAATTCAAAGCATTGATCAAGAATTCACCTATGGAGATGATAATTTGTTACAAAACTACCATAATCTTAATAAATTCAGAAAAGAATATCAAATAAAAAATAAAGAAAAATGGAACAAAAGTAATATAAATCTTCACTAAAATTTTCAATTCAGTTAACAATTGTTGATAGATGATTCGAGGAATCCATGAATAGCGATGAGACAATACTTGAGACAATTCTTGCCAGAACAATTTCAGTTGCCGTGCCCGGAGTCAAGGGACGTTTGGACGCTCGGGTAATTATGCGATGCCGCCGTTTTTTCATCTCTATTTGGCAACTCAAATTGCAAATAAGGTCATAAAAAAAAAAAAAAAAAAAAAAAAAAAAAAAAAAAAAAAAACCAAGTTTAAAAGAGTGAGAGTAGGGGATCAACTAAAATTTGAGAACTATTGAATCAAAATTGGAAGATATGGTGTCGTATTTGCTTTCAAGATACTCATCTCAAAATAATTGTCTATTTTGAGACTGTTTGTGAGTTATAATTTCTAAAACAAACAACTATTTTAAAATAGAAGAAGTACAAATCTTGAATTTTGATTCATGCACATACTACTCAAAATAAATTTAACAAAACAACTCCTCTCAAAGAGGTAGTCAACAGAACAAAAAAAGGTCAAATAATAAAACACAAATGAATCACTAAGGGCCTTAATAATACCCTGAATTTTTGGATAAGACTTTAATTATGATTAATTTATGTTATTTCCTTCATTACTGGATATTTGGGTCTTTGTGAGATTTATTAGAGTGGAGGGTGATTATGTGATTATGGAATGGAAGAGGAACACATATTTGCATGTAGGAACGTGCATAGCTGCTATATATATTGTGGTGCTTTGGGCCGGGAAGGCTTTGACTATCCTTTAATGTATTACCTTAATTAGCGTATTACATATATAAAATAGGTGTAGAAAAAAATAGTAGGTAATAGGATAGGTTCGGCCATAACAGAAGGAGATGAGAGAGAAAATAGAGAAAAAGAGAGTGATGGAACTGGGGTTCGGGCAACAAAGGGGAAGAAGATTTCTTGTTAGGCTTTTCATAACAAGGTAGCAAATGTAGGGATTTCTCTAACGCAGCTTTAGTGGTTTTTTCCTGCTGATTCCTATTTGCTCTTCTAAATTATTGTTTCAAATTTCTGGATATAAATGTTCTTTCCTTTGAAAATGTGTCTCATGGTTTTATCTCTTCTCTGGAAAATGAGTTTGCATGTGGATTATCAATATGGTTTTTTTGTATCCTTTGTCAATCTGTTGTTACAGAAGACTGTAAAATTTTTATTTTTTATTTTTTTGTATTTAGTTGTTATAAAATATTGACGAAGAAAAATAATTTTCGATAAGTTATTTTATATGTCCCGCTCGATGAACTCAATCTCAATCTTAACGTAAACATTTGTCTTTGTCAAACACTGACAAAGTAAAAATAAAAGAATATTTTATCTAAAAATATATATATATTTTTAAAAAAATATTTTACGAAACGGAATTGAATTACAAGTTTGTACATTTCTCTAAAATTCAAGCAAACGTGTTTAAACTTCATGAAGGGTTTGGTTAATAGTTTTTCTACTGGGCATCGTCTCACCCTATTATTTTCAGGTCACAAAGTGGATTCTGAGACATTCGGAAGGTGCTTGGTGTCTGATTTATTGTGCAGACATTATCTTATGTATAAGAGGTGTTTGATAAATTGCTTTTTATAGTTTTAGTTTGAGGATTTTGATGTATCATGTGAACAAATAATGTTTTGTATAAGAGGGACAGTTTTGACAGGCTTTTCTTATTTATTTGAAGACTTTTAATGGAGGTTTTTTTTTTAACCATATTTTATGATAGCCCCTAATTTCGGGTAATTTGGTAAAACTCTAGTTTTCATTTTTGGAGCTTCATTTATGTAAAAATGACAAGTTTTGAAAAATTGTGCATTCATTTTTGTCAAAATTAAATATGCTTGTAACAAACATTTGCTATTCAATTTTTGAAAAGAAAAAATATGTTTGATAATTTTTTTTTATTATTTTTTTAAACTGCCACTTTTATTTACTATACTATACTATTTAAGTATAATTGAAAATTAATAAAATAGTAAATAATACTTTTAATTTTACTACTTGAGTATAATAAAATATTTTTTTAATTTTATTTATTATTTGAGCATAATTTAAAAATAATAAAATAATATTTTATTTACTATTCGAGTATAAATGAAAATTAATAAAATAACATATTTAATTTTATCATTCAAGTATAATAAAATATTTTTAAAATTTTATTTACTATTTGAGACATTTTTGCACGAATTAAACTTGTTTTCCAAATAAATTTAGGTCTCCTTAAAATCTATATAAACTCTATTTCTCTTATAAATTTTTAGGACTTGAAGATTAATTTTTTTTCTAATTAAGAGAATTGTTTGAGAGTATTTTTCTATAGAAAATCACCTTGATTGTTCTTTATATTATATATACAGAACAATTGTTCTGTATGTTATGTGTATTATGTATACTTGAGAGCTCGCACTATTATACTAAATGATTTTATGGGATTTTCTCTATCTGATTGGAGTTCAAACATATTAAAGATTTAGTCTATTCTTTTTTCTTTTTTTTTCTTTTTTTCTTTTAAAGAAGGGTTTCTATTTTTCTACATCAAATTATGATTTGAAGAAAAGAAAGGAACCATTACACTTTAAACAAGTCAAAATATTAGCAATACTCGTTTCATTGTCGAGACTGATGAAAGCAATTTAAACTCGGAACTTTTCTTTTCTATTCCTTCGTGTTCTTGGCAATGAAATTGAGCAATATTAATATCATTTGCATTTCCACTAGGCCAATAAAAGACCTTTTCTAATTATTCAATCACACTCCACAGCAACCGTATGTAGTATGGAGTTCCCTCTATTGTCAGTCCTTGGGATTTATTGGAATATCCATTTCCTCTACCAGATAAAAAATTTGTATTTTGCAAATACTGTTATCACTCAAATTTGACCCATATTCATATACATATTATTTTTTGCATTTTTGGACAAACAACAATGAAAGGGTGACCTTTTAGTTTTATTTTGGTGAAACTCCCTATCATCTTCAAACACCCATATGTTACATAGCTATCAAATGATAATATTACAAGAACTCGGTAAAGTTGAAAAGTGAGCTTTTAGTTTGACCAATGTTAGAGCTTTCGCACCGGGCTCTTTAAAGGGCAAATCCAGCGAGCCTTTGCACTGTAGGCCTTCCAGCGGGCTAGCTAAAAGAAATGAGGCCCAGTAGCGATCGCGGGCCGGCTCGCGGTATTCAGCGAGCCCACCCGCGATCGCTGAATTATTTTTTTTGTTTTTTGTTGCTTCAAACGGCGCCGTTTTGGGCTGCCACTATTTTATCTCATTAGGCCATCTATGCACACTGCGCCAAACAGTGCCTCAAGGCAGAATTTTTAAAAAAAAAAAAAAAAAGAAGCTAAAAATAGGTTATTTTTAGCTCCTTTTAGGGAAAAAAAAAATTAAAATAAAATTTATTAAATAAAAAATATATTTTTTAAGCACTATTTATCGGGAAAAAAAAAAATTATTTGGGCCCAAAATAAATTCAAAAAGCTTTTGTTTTTTTTTTTCTTAAAATTTGTTTTATTTTTTATTTTATTTTTTTGCTTTAAATTGTAATCCTTATTTTCTTATTCCAATTCATTATTTTTAATCCCTATTTTGTAATCCTTAAAAAAAAAAAATATTTGGGCCAAAAATAAATTCAAAAAGCTTTTGTTTTTTTCCCTTAAAATTTGTTTTTTTTTTTTTTGTTTTTTTTTTACTTTAAATTGTAATCCTTATTTTCTTATTCGAATTCATTATATTTAATCCTTATTTTGTAATCCTTATTTATTTGGGCCAAAAATAAATTTAAAAAAAAGCTTTTTTTTAACACTTTTTTTTAGCCGGAATATAGCCGTTTTAAAAAAAGAAAAAAATAATTAATTTTAATTTTTTATTATTAATTTTTTTTTAGAGCAAAAATTCAGAAAGCCTGATGGAGTGCATATTTCTGGAGAGCGAAAACTGTTGACGTGACTCTTGGAATTGCTGATGTAGCTCTTGGAAAAGTTGATGTGGCGTTTTCAGAGAGCCAAAATTCGAAAAAGCTGGTACAGATGGCCTTAACTGGTGAAGAAAAATAAATAGCTTGCTAGGGTATCTAGATTGGCTGTTCAGAACAGAACCATTCTAACTACATGAACAGATACCGAACTCCAAATCTGATGGTGAAGAAATCTTTTCCAAATTATGACATCAGGATTATAGTCATATTTCCGTACTCGTAAATTTCCCCACCTTTTTTTTCTATTGAGTACTAAAACCTTTATTAGTGATTTTAATTACCCAGGAGTTTAATCATAAAATTGTTATAAAGCGTTTTCATTTTTTTATTTTTTATTTTTAATAAGCATAAAGCATTTTCATTTGATAGCACCAAACTTAAATTGTATATCTAATACTTCATTTTGGCCACTAAACCACAAAAAATAGTATAGTAATATATGAAAAACCTGTTTCTTAGTCTATTTTTATGGATACATTACTACCTTAAAACATTTATTTTATTTTATTTTATTTTTTTATCAAGGGATAAGTAAAGCATGGATTGAAAGTTTCAGCACAAAGCATAAAATGAAAAGTAAAACGCAAGCGCGACAGATTATCATATATGGAAGGAAATGAAAAGGGGAAGTAAGAGGCAAGCAGAACCATTTATTTAATTAATAAAAAAACCCTAAATTTATAATTTCTCCTGTAACTAAGCATTCAGTGAACAAGTTGCTTCAAGGAATTGATCAGTTACAAGTAAAATTGGAAATTGGAAATTGGAAATTGACAAAACTGAAGTTTGGAACAGATTGGCATTTTTGAGACACGATTTGAACCTATTTGACAAGAATTCTAATTCTATGTTGGAAAAGTAGATTAGAATGTACTTCATCAATGATCAAAGCTTTTGAGATGTTCCAATTACCCATAGAGTTCTGCTAGGGTTTGGAAGCGCAGAAAGATTTTTAAATCTTAGAGGGAGGAGTTGTTAATTCCATTGTCGACTCGCCATGTAATGTTGTGAAGTTTTCAATGGAAAATGGGCAAATAAAAAAACACCTAAAAATTTTGGTCTTTTTTTTTTTCAATTAAGTTTTTATTTATTATTATTATTATTATTATTTTGGTAAAGCTTATCATTTAATTGGTAGAAGACTATATTGTATTTATTTCATTGAAATATAATTGTTGTATTATTATTTTCGTCTTGCCATTATTAAATTATTAAAGGCTTTTTTAACACTTGTATAATTATGTGGTTAAATGTTTAAGGTTTATAATGCTACCATGATGTAACATTTTGTGTTGATATCAAAATGCTAGTGTAAGTATATATATGCATTCATGACTTGTTAAAATCATGTCATATTTAGTCTTGAGGACTTAAGACAAGGAATGTGTGATATTCCATCTTATGTGTGCATGGAAGGTGAATTTTGTGCATTGTATACATACGTATATGTTGTGACATATTTGTTGATTTTGGAAATACTTGAGGCATTTGTTATGTTGATTTAGCTAGAGTTATGCTCTAGTGCGGGAGATATGAGTTCTCCCCAATATAGTGGCCACTTAGGTAGTTCCCGGCGAGTTAGTATCCCAATAGCTAATTTGTCTTGATTATGATGTTCATAATCGGATGTGATGTCCAAGATATATTTTTTTCCCTAGTTGGTACTCACACACATGCCTCCATTGAGACTCGAACCCCTGACCTCTCTTTGAGAAGTTGGGGCTTGATACCGCTAGGCAACTGGCGTATTGGTTATGTCCAAGATATTCCTATTACATGATTTCGCTTTTCATTTTCAAGTTGACAATCCATGTGTAATTGTAACTTATGATTTTGGTATTGGATATTCCAATTTGGTTAAGCGTACTTTTATACTGTGGATTTGGTTTATAATACTTCGATGTTAGTTCTAAGATGATCCCTTAGTTTCACCTTTGAACTATACGTTAGATGGCATGTTCCACATGTTATGATCTATGTTATGCTTACAAGGCCATTGAAACCTTAGGTTATCCACATAGTGCACTTTCATATAGAGTAATTCAATTTATTCACACCAGTTGATTATACATTTTTCAAGTGATGGAGTCCCTCTTATGGATGGACACTTTCTTTTGCTCATTGTGGATTTGGTGTCATGGACACATTTATTTTATTTACATGCAAAGTGTTTAGCATGCCCTTTTTGGATCAGTTTGTAATCATGTTTGTATAACGTACATTTTGGATCAATATATGAAATTTAGGCCAATAAGCCGTTTTAAATGTCTAATGTATGTTTGACATGTTGTATGGTTAGTTATGCATGTTGTGAGTATTTTGTGATACCCCTCGATTCCGAAACATAAGTTGATAAAGCCCAAACCCAAGGGAATATCAAACAATTAAAGTATTTAAATGAACACAGAATGCAAAACAAAATAAGAATAAAGAATAAAGCTGACAGAAATCTATATTATAATCCTTAAATTGCATTAAAAATAATTCTCCAAGAAAACATATCCAAATCCTCAAAAACTTTATTACAACTCGGCAATTCATCTAGTGGACCCCTAATAATATTCCAATTGCAAAAGTAAATAACTGAAGAATAATCCAAAGCTAAAACATGAATAACAAATAAAATGGAGGAATATAAATTTACTATTGTGAATTACAGTATAATATACTCAATTAAGTATCTGGTTTTTATTATACTCTTCTCTGTATATTAACATTAATATGCTAAAGAATAAAACAACATGATTCTCAACAGTAAGTCTGCATGTTGATTATTGGGTATAACTGTTTTAAATTGTTTTATGGTATTTAACAATTCTTTCATACATGATTTAATAATATTAATCATGTTTCAGTAGTGTTTTAAGCATAGATGATTATCTAAAAATAATTATGCTTCAATTGGATTAATTGATATTTTAATTTATTTTATACTGCATCAATTATTGAACTGTTCGGTGAATTATATGCACTGGTATGGGACGGTGGCTGATCGGTTGTCAATTATATATGAACCTTTGCAATAGCAAAAATCATTGTAAAATAGGGCAATTGGTCGGGTAAGTCGAACCTCTGGGACTGCTAGTCTATGGCAACCTAAGTGTCTAAAATCATGTTTGGAATGATGAAGGGGTTTATAGAGGAATTGTTGGATTGTCACTAAAAGTATGAATTGAAATGTGCATAAAACAAGAATGCTAGAAAATAAGAAACAAAGACAATGAAAATTGGAATGAGGGAAGTGAATCCACTACCTATCAATAACCATGCTAGGGCATGATTTACTTGGGGAAATAATGTATATAAATAACCATGGAATATAACAACATAAAATTGCTATATTGCCTTCAAGAAAATTGTGAAATCAATAGCAAGAATAACCTATCAAAGCATTATATGTTTTAGTTACCTAAATTAGGATGCAACCATAGACATGCTTACTAAGTCAAAGATTATCAAGCCCTTAATTTCATAATAAAAGCACATGAAGTAGACATCAAGAATAACCTATCAAAGGAAGAACCTAAGCAATAGATTATCAAACTTTCTAAATATCATGCCAATAAAACCACTTCCATGAACTCATCCCCATTGTCACTATGAAAATGTAGCAATATAATCATGAGAGAAAAACAATCTAAGACAAGATGGTTAACCCAAAATGATCATTTATAAGTATTGGAGTTCTTTACATCACATAAGTTACTCTAGTTCATGGAAAGATCACATATATACATTAATCTCCAAATATAAATCAAAATAAAGCAATGCTTACAAGATGGAGCTTCATCACCTCCCTAAATAGGGAGTTGCTTACCTATAATTACAAAGTATGAAGAAGAAGAGGAAGAATCATTCCCCATTTTCACACCCTAAAACTCAAGAACACTTCCTCCCTCCTTAGCACTTAGCTTCTTTAAAAACTTGAGATATGAGATCATCCTTGTGAGTCTTCCCCTTAGTCCAACCAAAACCTACTCACCATACCCCCCAAATCCTGAGCTCCCCATTCTGCCTCAAGCTAAGCCACACAAAATGAAGATAAGGAGACAAAAATTCTAAAAAAAAGGGGCAGTTGAACTGCCTGCAGAAGGTCCGTGGGTGCCCATGGAGGCTTAGCTTCGAGGGAATGTCACTGGAGTGAATGGTGAGCTCCCGCGGTGACACGGCAGGCTCCCGCGAAGGGCTGCGGGAGCTCCTGTGGCTGCTATACAAGGCACCGCCAAACTAGGCAGTGAGGTAGGGAAATCGGCGAGCGCCCGCGGGACCTGCAGCTGCACATCAATGCTTTAATGTGCTGCAAGTTCTTCAGGCTGGAGCAACTACACAATTCCATTATGAAGCACTGAGCTATGCCTTCACAATAACGGCAACAACAGAGGCATGATGATCGAAAAGATGACTTCCCAACACGGCGCGCGTATTTCAACAAAACTGATGTCAAAACCACTTTATTAATCCTTCTCGGGCACAATACCGAAATCAGAAAGGAATACACAAATGAATTAAATTTGTACACTATCTTCTAATAATGGACTTAACTAATGCAAGAAAGGGTATTTAATATGAAATATTCGGCGCTTTTCAAGACACACAGTATTGACAAGCTGCGTCCGGACGCCCACCTGCGAATAAATGTGCTAATTTGAATTTTTAGTTATTTATCTCCCTCTCCTCCACTTGAATGCATGATTTTTAGGGAGTTTGAACCTTTAGTCTGACTATGGAGGGCTATATACATATCTCTCTATTGTATCATTCATTATCATTCAAATTTGTATCATTATAGAGAGAGAAAAGAGAGGATATATTAGGGTTCTTAAGTGTTCTTGAGAGGGGTTGCTATGGGGTTGAAGATGGAGGCTTTTTCTTCATTCCTTGGGGCTTCTACCACTTCCAGAATGAGCTAAATCCTCTCCTAGGGGGTTGAGGTAGCCTTGACCAAGTAGTCACGTTGTATTTTGTTTTTAATTTTGGGAAATTACATTGTATATAATTTATTTCATGAATAAGAAGATAATTTACATTGAATTGGTGTTCTTACATTGAAATGGTGTATCTGATTTGCATTCCTATATATAAGTATGTTTATATGTAAATCTTGTCTTAGAAACCATATTTACATAGTCATACTCTTGATTTTCTTATAGTGACAATGAGATTGAATTCGTGAAATGGTTTTATAGGCATGTTATGTAGGAATTTTGATAAATTATGCTAAGGAAAGATGAATCATGCTGCACCTTTAGATTAATTTAGTTAGGTAGATGGTCTATGCCTACTAAAGATAGTTTATACAAGATGTTTAACTTGCATGTGCTAGAACTTACAATTTCAGAACCTTGATAGGCCATGCCTAGGGAAGATGGCTCATAGCACAATCTAGTTTAGATGGATGAGCCATTCCAACCATAGATGGGTTATGCTTAGTTTTGAATTGTATGAATTTTTGAAAAATGCTGTAGTTGTTTTATATTTCTACACATTATAGTTATGTATAATTATTTTCCCCAAGTTGATTGCGTAGAAGCATGTTTATGAGGCCTCGGTGAACTCGATTCCTTAGTCTCCTCTCTTTGTTAATTCAACCTTTGAATTCGTTTTAAATTTCATTTTATGCTAAGTGACAAACCAAACAACAAACCAACTTGTTTCATATCAAACTCGAAAGTAATCTTAAAATTGTGATTGCCATAAGCTAGCAATCTTCATGGATCGATACCCTTACTTAGCCATTTTCTACTTGAATGTGTGCTATAGTTAGTGGTTTATAATTGATACATTGCTTTGCGCACGCATCAAATTTTGACGCCGTTGCCGGGGATTGTAAATGGCTTTATAATAATAAAAAATTAAGATTAAATTCAGTTTGATTGTAATTAAAATTTTTGTATATATATTTTTTGTTTTTGACTTGTTTCCGAGTTTTTAAGTGCAGGTGTTAGACTAAAGAGCTATTTTGAGGTGAGGAACAAATTTTGAAAATTATAGAAAATTCTGGGAATTTGCACCCTTTGTAAGTGCTTTAAGTTTATTTTTTATGCACTTAATAATTCCGGTGGTTTTACTTTACATGAATGTATGCTAGTTGATGTTGGGACGTAGATCTTTGACATTGCCAATTTTAGAAGAACAAGTTGATATAACTTCAGTAGGAAGAACTCTTAAACAACAAAGAAGGAACCTTAGGGATCCCGAAACTATAAGAGAACTAGATATTGAAGTTGACAACATGGCTGAAAACCTTGAAAATGTTGGAGTTGAAAATCCTAGGGTCGAAAATGTTGGAGTTGAAAATGAAAATGTAGCACCCATAACTCTTAGGGACCACTTTATCTCATCAACATATACATCTCCATCATGTATTGTCATGCCCAATATCGATGCACATCATTATGAAATCAAATCCAGCACTATCCAAATGTTTCCATCATATCATGGGTTTGATAATGAGAACCCTTATAAGCATCTTGATGAGTTTCTGAAAATTTGATCCATTTTCAAGATGAGGGACTTCCTTAATAAGCACTCCATATGAGTCTCTTCTTATTTTCCTTGAAAGATAGGCAAAGTATTTGTTGAACTCGATTGTTGCAAATTCCATCACCACATGGGCCCAATTGTAACAAGAAATTATGAAAAAATTACTATACTGTGGGGAAAACCAATCAAATGCGTCGTTCCATTCTTAGCTTCTCCCAAATAAATGAGAACAATTCTATGAAACATGGGAAAGACTCCAAGACCTTCTTAGGAAATGTCCGCACCACCAAATTCCTAAATGGCAATTGGTGTAAGCCTTCTATAATGGTTTAACCGCACCACATAGACAACTCATTAATTCTTCTTGTGGGGGAATGTTCAAGTCCAAAAATACAGATGAAGCTTGGACCTTGTAATATCCCTAATTTTAAAATGATAGTCTTGGAATTTATTTAATTATTTTATGGCATTTTTATTTTACTATTTGATTACGTGGCTAATTATTTATATGTTTTTAAATGAATTATTTGTTTAAATTAATTGTGTACTTAAATGGTGTATTTTAATTAAATTGGTTGTATGATTTTACTTGCTTAAATGATGTGTATTTAATTGTAATTAATTATGTTTGTTCACATTAACTCTAGCATCCTTTTTAAGTGAACCGACATTCAACTATGTGGCTTAACTTAAAATAATCAACACAAAGATTAAAATCCACCCTTAAGCTAGAAAACATTTCAAACATCGACTATCAAGACAATTAATAAATGACCCTTTATTCTTTATTCTTTATTCTTTTTTGTGTTAGGAAAGATCTCTTAAGATTTCTATAAGACTCATGTAACGAGCGTTGGGTCAATGGCTCCCAAACCGAACGGCTTTAGAGCATTAGGTGTCAAGACACCCCTAAGGACTTAATAACTCAAGCCAGCTAAGCTACAAATCAAAACAACTCTCAATTTTTCATTTTCCAACAATTGGACCCTTCACCTTCCAACACGAGAGTTCAATACTTAATGAGGCAAGAATCCCGGTTACTCGATAAAATGACATTTATTATCTCATTTGGGTCCTTCACCTTTCAATGTGATAATTCAATGCTTAATGAGACAAGAATCATGGTTACTCGATAAAAAGATTTTGTAATTTAGCATGCTAGATTATTATGTCAAGTTGATAGAATTTTTCAAAATCTACCAACTCAAATGGGATAAAACCAATATAATGAAACATCAAGCACATATCCCATAAGATGAATGCTAGTGTGCGCCTATGAAGTGAAGTACCCTAGAATCAATCCTCAAAGCATGCTTAACAAGAAAGATGACATGGACCACAAAAGGCAAGCATTTTTGTCAAAATTTTGAAATTTTCCCAAAATGGTATCACCAAGCATACAAGGAGTTTTAAACACCTCAAAGATTGCTATGAAATGTCAAACATTATTTCATAAGGATGAAATCATTGCTAAAGATGGTTCTCGACTCTCAAAAAAGCATATGAGCTCACAAAGATATAATAGAATGTAATGAAATGACTTACCCCCTAACTTAAAGTGAACATTATCCTCAATGTGCAATGAAGACAAGAGAAATGATGGAGAGATTATACTAAAGTGGCAAAAGCCTATGAAGCCGGGCAATGGAATAATCCAGTTTGAAAGAAGACACCCCAAAACTTGGAATTAAAAACTTGCCTAAAAGAATCACATTAGCACAACTCTCATCAATATCAACATGGAATAGGGGATAAACAACTAGTACACTCTAAAGTAATATAAAATAAGATGAAAAAGAGAAAGATGAGAGCAAGCCCTATATAAAGCATGAAAGTATGAAATATAATGCATGATTGCACACAAGGGCAAAACAATTGAAACTTGTAATTTTTTTTTTCCCCCCAAAACTCAATCGATCAAGTCCTAACTCGAACGATGGACCTGAGGCTTGAATTTTTGGGTCTCATAAAATTTTTCTAAGTGTTGAGAACTCAATCAATAGAGTTGTGGCCAATTTAATTTTTTTTTATAAAATCTCGAACAGTCGAGTTAAAAACTCGAACGAAACAATAGAGAGCTGAAATTTTGAGCTTTCGAATTTTTTTCTAAGTGTTGGGAACTCGAATGATCGAGTTACCCAAAAAATGACCTCTAAGCTCAAAATGGTAACTCTCAACCTGGAAATGTAGTATTTTGGTGTTTTGAATTTTTTTCTAAATAAAGAACCAATAGAAAGTATGAAAGTCTAACTAAATGCAAATGATGGAAGAAAGAAAACAAAAAGAAAACGAAAATAAACTAAAAGCTATGAAATAAAAAGAATGCTTATGAAAACCTACAAAATCTAGGTTACAAATGAAACATGGTGTGTCTCGTTAGTGCTAAGTTTAACGTTTCTAGCAAGACGGAATACTATTTCCTAGCCTGAATCCAACAATTTTATTACCTCCTTCCTTACCATGGCTTTAGGTGTATAACGATCCTTGAGAACCCTAAGTAGAGGGTGAGGCAAAGGATGTGGTGCATGATAAGATTGATGGATGTCATTATTGTCCACCATTAAAATTAGAGAGTGGTTATTAGAGAGAAGGGGTTTCATAGCATGACCTCCTATGAAGCGACCTTCTACCAAGCATACACCACAATAAAGCACACCAAAGCAACAACAACAACATTATCAGCAACACAATTTCTCCACATACGATGATCCCGTCCTCTTTTATTCAACAATAATGAAATAGATAAATAAATGGCCACGACATGGATTGATGCTTGAACAAGAAAAATAAAAAAAAATAAAAGAAATGAAGCCTCGACAAAGACTATCCAAAATGAAAATTAAACTTGACTAAAAAGTGCACAATTATAAGCTCACGAGTCCGAGATAGGATCACAAAGGTCCCAAGCAAAGTAATGATCCCTAAGCTTGTTCCTCTCTCAATTAAGTGCTTAGAATTGCACAAAAATAAATAATAAGCAAAATATTTACACAAATCCTAAACTAACTATCAAATGATCACTAATGTTAAATTGAATCAATTAAATCATAGTCCTTGGCAATGGCGCCAAAAATAGACGAGGCTCGCGAGAGGTCCTTTCACAAGGTCAATATAAATGTGGTTTTCAGAGCTACAAAGGTCAATTTTACATTTATAAAACCATTACTACTATATAGTATAGTGAGTAGGGATCGTCCATAGGTACTAACGGTTTGATTTGATTTATAATTAGTGGTCAATTGATGCAATAGAAAAGATAGGTTGCTTAAAATCCTAATTAAACTAAATAAAATAACAAGTGCAAATTAAAAAAAAAGAAAAGAAAAAAAGAAAATATAAATGGATAAT
>JAOTQH010229530.1:0-12008 GCA_025631255.1 Cornus kousa
TAAAACTGTAATTTTAATCTTAATTATATATCAATATAATTATATATTTGTTTCACACATCTGCGTTATGCTTGTTTCAAATGCTAGACTTTGCTTTTGGTTAGTAATTTATGAGAATAAGAATCATCTCTTGCAATGGAAGCCAAAACGGTGTCTCTCGTCGCGGGTGAGTGTTCGGATTCAACCTTAATAAGAATAGTCTCTTGCAATGATATACACAGTTGCAGGAGGAAGTTGAAGATAATGAAGGACCCACCCAAACAACGTGCACATGAGGGGAGAGAAGATTTTAAATTTTTACTCTTAAAATAGGTTTAAATAAGCTGATGTGTACTGGCTAGATCACCTTCGGTGAGAATTCGGGAATTGTTGTTCAGTTCTTGTATCATTATTCATCTTATAATCTTCCTCTTACCCAATATATATATATATATATATATAATACTATAGTCTATATAGACATATTATATTACACAAGACAAGATAGGTCAAATGAAAGTGTGACATGAGTATCCCTTAAAATTGAAAAAGAAGTTTTTTAGTACATCTATTAAATCCCGACTCTATGAGACATAATGTTGGACATCTCCAAACAATATGAATGTGCAACGGGACAAAAAAAATAAAAAAATGAATACATTCACGGAAAAAAAAAAAGAATTAAAAATGAAAATAAAGAATAACTCGAGAAGGGAAAGATAAAAATGTGGAGTGAAATTTATTCTGTGATTCTAAGCAAAAGGTAAACTTTTTCTAGTTCCAAAGCATTTTAGTCAATGGACTGCCATTTTCTTCGTTAATATGAATATGCTCCAATGTATTTTTCACTGGAATCTGTTCAGTGAGGATCTAAGGATTGAGATCAAATCACCTCCTTTTTTGTCACATCATCGCCTAATCAGCTCCAACTCAGTGTCCAATCAACAACTTAGTCAACAAAATTACTGATGTGCTCTTTTTTTTTTTTTTTTACCAAATGTACTAATACATCAACCAAATTAACTGTACCTTCGCCAACTATACAACATACACTTATACATTATATATATATATTTATATACAAATCTTATATACAAAAATATATCGGTGTTGTTCAGTATCCAAACATACGTATAACAATATATTATGTTCAAAAAATTTTATTTCATTCATTTTCAGTAAAACTACAAATCCCCATACAACATACACTTATACATTATATATATTCAAATCTTAAATACCAAAATATATTTGTACAATTTAGTATCCAAATATACCGATAACAATTTATTATATACAAAAATATTTTATTTCATTCATTTTCAGTAAAATTACAAATTCCCATACAACATACACTTATACATTATATATATACAAAAAAGATATACAAATCTTATATATAAAAATATATCGGCACAGTTCAGTATCCAAATATATGTATAACAATATATTATATATAAAAATAATTATTCTAAAATTACAAATCTTAAACATTGATTATGTATCGGTACAGTTCAGTATCCAAATATACATTTATTTGAGATTTTAGGGTTTTGAAATAATTGACTAATTATATAGATTTTAGGATTTGGAATTGTGAAATTGAGTTGTGGAAGTTAATTTTTTTTAGCGTGTTAGGAAAATATGTTGATGTTATATGCAATTCATACATGATACATGTTTTAAAAAGTTGTGATAATAATAAGGGTAAAATGCAATAAACCCCCCTCAACTATGCCCCATTTGCAAGAAACCCCCCCAAACTACAACTTACCCCCTTAAACTATTGAATTGTTGTAATTAACACATCTCCGGTCAAATGCTTAAGACGGAATTTGTTAAAGACTCTTTTGCCCTTATATAAAACCATGATGTTTCATAATTGTTTCAATATAGTTTTGATAGTTATAAACTTAGGTGGATGACATGGAAAGTGTAATTTGGGACAACTGGCGGAACCACCCAATGATAAAAACCACATGTCACATACCATTTATACATACAGATATATATATATATATATAGTCATGTTCATATTCCCACACTAGAAAATTCAGAGTAAGGAAACAAACACAACATCACAAATTCGGAGTGAAAAAGAAGAGGAGGAAGAAGAATACCCATATCGTCTCATGGCAAATTCAAAGTATGCTTTTCAACCAATTCGTGTCATCACTTTGTCGCAACAGTCTAATTTTGATTCAAATATTTTTGGGAAACAAGGATTTGGAACTCAGCCGATTCAAAGACCAAAACTACTGGTGTTGACATCCATATATCCATTCTACCATCAATATTTATTTTTATAGTATTGTGCATCATCTAATATTTTCGCCACAACCACAACCATAACCACTTTCAATAAATTCAAGAAATCCCTTACAATCCTTGTATCAGTAATGTTTTAAGCCAATAACAATCTAAAACTAATCTTCGTGCAGAAATCAATCTTTCTTAAATGGTTCCTGGTCTCAAATCTAAAATTAGAGGTAAGATAATTTCGCTTCCATGGAGCTCATTCTCTGCCAAAACAACATAATCAATATATATTTGTGTTTGTTTACATCTATACACATAGAGAGACAGAGGCACACCCTTTCACAGAATGGAAAGATTTAACGATATATATATACACACACACACACACACACACACACACATATAGGCAGATTTAGATAGACAAGAGAAATTGAGAGAGTTACGAATCCAAACACAATAGCAAAACCCCAAAAATATGTAGTCGTGATCACCAATCAAACCCAATTACAAACGCAAAATTCCCAACCCATCATCTTTAAATTCATATAATAGATCTTTCACCTAAACCATTATTGCTGCAATAGCCACGCCAGATAGTCTCATCGTCAAAATACCCATTCTCATAGCCATTGCCATCATTGAATGGTGAAGCCTTTTATCGTTGTCGCCACTACGTTGACTCTTTTTATTGTTGTTAGAATCTGTGACTGTTGTCGTCGAATCCGTAAGGTCTCACTGCTAAGTGTATGACTATTTCACTAGTCTAAAATAGGGGATTGTTTGGTGTTGGAAAGATGATTAGGGAATGTTAGACTGGAGTTTGGGTTTAACAGTAATAATAAGGAAGGGTAGTGTGGTATTTTAGTTTTCATAAGGGCTATATAGTCATATAAAGAAAATTGGACTTTCACGTGACCAAACACGTGCTTGTAAACGTTCCAATTCAACTGGCAGATGGTCGGAGTGAGTTAATCGCAATCAAAATGGTTAATTCAAGGGGTTTTATGTAACTTTTGTAGATCAGGGGGGTTTCTTGCTAAAAGGGACATAGTTGAAGGGGGTTTATTGAACTTTACCCTAATAATAATTTGATCTCTCCAACTTTTGTTTGGTATGCTGTTACAAAAAGTAGGTAGTGAAATATGTAAATCTTCCTACATATACGTTGAAAGTATTTGTCGTTCTTATTATTAATTTAGGAATTATGAAATTGAGTTGTATAAATTTATTTTTTTAAACGTGTTAGGAAAATATGTTGATGTTATATAAAATTCATACATAATACATGTTTAAAAAAGTTGTGATAATAATAATTTGATTAATAATTTGATTTCTCTAACTTTTGTATTGTATACTGTTACAAAAAGTAGGTGATGGAATATGCAAATGTTTTTACATATATGTTGAAAGTAATTGTGATTCTTATTATTAATTTAGGAATTGTGAAATTAAGTTGTGGAAGTTAATTTTTTTATTTTTTTTATTTTTATTTATTTATTTTTTTTTTTTTAACGTGTTAGGAAAATATTTTAATATTATATGCAATTCATATATGATACATGTTTTAAAAAGTTGTGATAATGATAATTTGCCATGGAAGTTAATTTTATTTATTTATTATTATTTATTTATTTATTAACGTGTTAGAAAAATATATTAATACTATTTGCAATTCATACATGATACCTATTAGAAAAAAGTTGTTATAATAATAATTTGATCTGTCCAACTTTTGTATTGTATGTTGTTACAAAAAGTATGTGATGGAATATGCAAATCTTCCTACATATATATTGAAAGTCTTTATGATTTTTATTATTAATTTAGGAATAGTAAAACTGAGTTGTGGAAGTTAATTTTTTTTAACATGTTATGAAAATATGTTGATGCAATATGTAATTCATACATGATACATGTTTAAATAAGTTGTGAGCATAATAAATTTATCTGTATGCTGTTACAAAAAGTGGGTGATAAACCCAGCCTTCAAATTTTTTTATTACCAATAATCACCACTGGATTACCGCCATATAAGATAAACTTTGATTAATCATTATGAATAAAGTTACAAGAAATTCAAAATAACAACCTAATACTTATTATGATCGGAGTTTCAGCTTCTTGTCGGACGGTCGAAAATATTTTGGGAGAATTTCTCCTTTTCGAAAATTTTAGCTTATTGCCGGAATATATGGTGATTTTTTCGACTAGATCTCCTTTTGTTTGCTATGCTTTTTCGACCTTCACTGAGAGAGTTTTTTTTACATATAAACATAAATAGCAGGGTTTTGGTGAGAGTTTTTTCACCGAATTTCAAATTTCAGAGAGGGATTTCCTATTTGATATTTTAGATATAGTATATATAGAAGAGTTTTAGAGGAAGGTGAACTTTCCTTTAGGGAGAAATTGAAAATTGAAACTCAAATACGATTTGGAAAGATGCAATAATAAGGTGCATAAAGAAGATGCATAAATTAAACCGGATGATCGGAGTTTCAGCTTTTCGCCGAACTGAAATTTTTTTGGGGAAATCTCTCATTCTTGGAGATTAACTTCTTGCCTGAATGTATAGTGATTTTTCCGAATGGATCTTTTTTGAACTGGGCCTTCTTTGAACAGGGAGGTCCTTTTACTTCCAGAGAACGTCCTCAGTTCAGCTTCAGCTTTTCGCCAGATACACTGACTTGCTATGTTTTTCTTCAAAATCTTTATCTTTATGTGCAATCTCTTGGTTGCCTTGTCTTTCTCGGTTTCACTTGATCTTGGATGAGGTTCAGTTTGGATGTTTGAAATTTCAGAGAGGGCTATTTCAGAATCAGTATATATATAGCACACTTTTGGGGGCAAACTTAATTTTTGTTTTGGTGGGATTTGAAAATTGAATGTCAAATACAGTTTGTAATTATACAGGGTATAAACAAGTATGTATAAATCACATGTATTAGACAAAGTCAAGTAAATACAGATTTAACCAATTTGCCACCTCAGCCCTAGACGACCAACTGGTGAGAGCCCATTCGCCATGGCATATGGTACTGAAGCAGCAATATCGGTTGAGCATTTAGTTCCAACTATTTGGACCTTGGCATGGGATCAATAGCAGAACGACAACATGTTGAAATTTAACCTTGATCTACTGGAAGAAAAAAGAGATGCAGTAGCAATAAGGCTTGCCTCTTATCAACAAACGCTCATGAATACTCATAATAAAACGGTGAGGCATAGAGATTTTACACCCGGTGATTTAATTCTGAAAAGGAAGGTGGGTATCGTCAAAAAGATGATGCCACATTGGGAAGGGCCATACAGAGTTGTGGAGGCCTTAGGAAATGGGGCATACACTTCAGAGACGATGGCTAGAAGAATGGTCAATAAACCATGGAATGTAACATCTTTGAAAAGGTACTACCAGTAGAATAAGATCGCAAAATTTAATTCCAGTCTGAATGATGTTCACTTAGAATTGTGTTCATGTAAATGTGCTAATCGAGCAAGATTTATAAAAAGAGTTCATTTTGTTTCACAAATTGTTGAGCAAAAAACATTGAGTAAAAAAAGAGCTAAGTAAGTGGCAAGTGGTATTTTAAGTCGAACGCCAAAAACTTACACAAATAAAAGCTAAGTGGTAAGTGGCATTCAAGTCGAGCACCAAGCACTTAACCAAGTAAGTGGCAAGTGGCACTACAAGTCGAATGCCAAAAACTTGCAAAAATAAAACTAAGTGGCAAGTGACATTCAAGCCTAGCGCCAATCATTTAACCAAGTAAGTGGCAAGTGGCATTACAAGCTGAACGCCAAAAACTTGCATAAATAAAAGCTAAGTGGCAAGTGGCATTCAAGTTAAGCGCCAAACACTTAGCTAAGTAAATGGCAAGTGGCACTACAAGCAAAACGTCAAAAACTTGCACAAATAAAAGCTAAGTGGCAAGTGGCAAGTGGCATTCTAGCCGAACGCCAAATACTTAACCAAGTAAGTGGCAGTGGCACTATAAGTCAAACACCAAAAACTTGCCTAAAAGAAAACAATAATCCGTTATAACAAAATGAAACAGCATTTAGAATGTTCGACAGCAGTAAGGTTGGCAAAAATAAATATATATTCATTTCATTCATCAATACAAAGCAAGTTTGAAACTACAGAAAAGCAATGTCCCGATGAAATGAAACAAAAACTAGAAGATCTACAAGATCCTAGTCAACCTTCTTTGTCCCCTCAGTCCGCCTGGTAAGCTCGGTATTCTCCCCACCATCATTAACTACTCCATCACCTTTGGAAGGAGAATTAAGATGGATGATTTCCTCAACCGGTCAAACTCCATCATTAGCGATAATAGCAGAAGGAACCATGAGGGAAAGAGGAGAAATGTTCAGAGGCTAATTAGGTGGAAGGGCAAGAATGACCTCAAAAGACACAATCTCTTTGCATTCCTCAAAGATACGTTTAGCAGGTTCAGAAGCCAGATCAGTATAGATGCTCGGAGGGTCAATCTTTAAGAAGGCATCAATATCATCTGGACCAGCTCCAACGTAGGAGTTTGCCTGACCTTCAGGAGGAGAACGGTCTATATAACCATCTCTATATCCCTCGACGTATTTGAGGGCCCTAATCCGAGAGAAACGGGCATGAAAAGCCTTCATACCCCCATCAACTCTACTCAGAACACCCAGAAGGGCTTACGATCACTTGAGGATAACTTTTAGAGAGCCAAACGGATAACTCGTTCGTCATCCAGTGAACGCTGAAGGGTCTCTCTGTTAGCCCTCAGAGTATCTCTCTCGGTTTGTATAATGTTTTTCTTTGTTTGCATAACATCTTTTTCGTCACGAAGGGAATCTTTCTCTCTCTTCAGAACATTCCTTTCTTCCTCTACATCGTTCAGCCGGAGCATTAATTCATCATTTTTGGTGCTGAGCAGCTTACCTCTTTGTTAGCTATGTCAAGCCCAATAGAGAGTCAGCGTGACTTGGCATTTAACGATTCGACATGTTTTTGCATGGTCATCATTCCGAACAGAGTTTGCAGATAGATGCATGAATACTAATTATGCCAAATGCACATCCAAGGAAGAAAGAACAATAAAAGTTGACTTTAGCAAAAGAAGGATATGAAACTACCTCCATAGCAGCAAGAGGGAAATAGGTGAGCGTTTCCTTTTAGGTCAGTTCCTTTTACATCCTAACATCCCTGGGAGACCACATTTGTTTATAGCAGGCGAGGGCAATTGAAGCATCCTTAAATATAGTGTTATTAGAGTTAACAACTGATCCATCTGCTTGAACGAATCGAGGAGTCCATGGAACTACCTTAAAGGGCGAGGTGGAAGTTCCCTCTTTTCCAGCAGTAATGGTGGGCCCTCCCCATGATGTAATAGGCTCAGTCACCTTGGAAGACCGAACCCTTTGTGATAAAGGAACTTCATCAAGGTTAGACCCACCATCCTGTTTAGGTCTCTTCCCTTGACTCTTATCCGAAGCAGACCCTCAGGCAGGAGGATGATTATTAGCGCTAAGAGTATTGACTGGGGTGACATGAGAATATTTTACGTTCGGATTAATGACGGGTACAACGCTCGAAAAAATGTTAGGAATGGTAGCAGGAGTGGAAGCTGAGGTAGAGGCAGAAGCCGAGCTAGAAGCAATGGCATTCCTGGGAGGATTCATTCTTTTACTGAATGAAGGAATTTGAATCTGATCCATGATAGCACCCAAAAGTGATATGTCGCTAAGATTCTCAGATGTAAGAAGTTCCGAGCAAGAAGGAACATCGCTTAAAACTCTTTCCTTCAAATGGTCGATTATATCCCTGCAAATGCTGTAACTCAATTCGTTATGAGGAATACCCAGAGAATCGAAAAGAAAAGTACAGAAGCGTGGAAGACAAATTTCACAAGGGCATTCAATTTTATGAGTCTTAAATCTTTTATACAAGGAAATAGAACACTCCCCAAAGGCATTCGGAATGGGATAATCTTTAGCAGATGGAGTGCACCAAGCTCCTCTAACCCTAATTATGTTTTTCTTCCACCCTTGCTCGGAATTAAGCTTATCAGTACATATGGATCACTTTTTAATGGGGAATAAGTGGTAGTATATGTCGGTTAACCTAATTTTACTGACCTATAACAAAGGAGGAGATATAAAATGTCAAGATCTAAGCCCCTGTCACGGTTCAGAATCAAAAGAATGGATAAAACCCTAAGAAAGTTGAGGTTTACTTGAAGAGCAGAAAGGTTTATTCTGTTAAAGGCATAACAGAGAAGGGGTGCAAAGGAAATCTGATAACGTTCAAATGGAGGAGAGAAAACAGGATTTCGCCGAGGAGAAGACATACTTGTAATACCCCTAGTTTTAAAAAGGATAAAATTGAAATTTCATTTATTTTTATTGCATTTTTATGTGAATAGTTGCTTAAGTGTTTAACTGTTTTTGTTTAAATTTAATTCTTTGTTTTAATTGTGTTAATTATTTGGTTGATGGATTGTTTTATTTAATTGAGTTACTTGAATAATTGTTTTTATTTTCTGAAATTGGAATTACTTGTTTTATTTGTTGTTATTAGGTTTATTAGTTATTTTAAATGGACTTAATTGGATTACCTTAGTATTGTTAATCTTAATGTGAAATTAGGGTTTTATTTCTGTCAAGTTTTTCCCGTATGTGTTAGCCGACTTAAGTAACGAAAAAATACTAGGTTTATTGTTTTTCTTTTCACGAGGGACTTAAAATTAGGTTAATGGTTTAGATATATATTTATATCATTATGTCGGCTGAGGGTTGAATGATTTTCACAAACCTTATTCACGTACTAAAGAGAGAAAAACAGAGAGACAACCAAAGACTATCTTGTGAGAAAAAAACTGAGTGATAGCAGTTAGGGTTTTGGCCAAGGATTTTAGGCCAGACCAAGGAGGAAGGATGAGTTGCTCATGGGGTTAAACCAAGAGTAGTAGAGGAGATTCAACGGCACCTAAGGTCGCCGAAAAACCTAGAAAGAAGACGACGTTGAAAGGTTTTAAACTGAAACCGAAAGGCATGTCCTATTCTCTCTCTCTCCCGTTGCCTGTGTCTGTGCATCCTTAGACTGTCTCTAGGGTTTGAATTGATCATTAGTTAATTTATACATGCTTGTTATATACTAAATCTGATGTCTGTATATATGGAATTAATCTGTTATAGTTCTTGTATCTTTGGTTTTCCAGTTTAGAGTGAAAGCATGTTTAATCGGTTAAGGTTTTAAACACTGTAAATTAATTGAACTATTGTGAACAAGGCCTAGGGATGTTATTGGATGTTTCTAGGACTCTTAAGACCAGATTTAAGGTGAACAAAGGGTCGAGAATGGTTGGAGACAAAGCTTGTAGTCAGACGGAGCAACAACGGAAGAGAGAAGGCTCTCAGAGAGGGAGAGCAGCCTCTGGGATTCAAAGAGCCGGCTCCCACTCTATTTGAGCCGGTTCCAAGGTTATGGGAATCGGCTCTAAGCAGGTTTAGAGCCTGCTTAATGTTTCTAAGAGCAGGCTCTGTGATCCTATGTGTGTACTGAAGCTGTTTGTGCATTGTTTGGTTCAAACTGTGTTTTCTCCACTGTGGTTGGGTTAATGTGATGGTTTTAAACATTAATTCATGGAGTGTTAAGGGCCTAGGATTCATTAATTTATTTATATGCTAATGTCTTAAACCGTAGGAAAATCTAAAGTAAGTCGGAGGCAGTTTACGGACTTAACGGACCGGAAGAATTTAATTATGCAAACTGTGTCTAGAAATTACAGAGGGTTGGAACATGGATTCCAAACATTATACCATGTTATATTAGAGCCATTCTTAATAAATTAAGGTCTTAGTACCCATGGATTTAACCGTAGGAAAGTGTACAACGGTATAGGTGGTCAACGGGTGGAAGGAGTTTAAATTCCTAATTTAATTTTAGCAATTTAACGGAATATTTATATAATTATAAATCTTATTTTTGGTTACATGCTAGGATCATTTAATTAACAAGTTTGGTCTATGCATAACTTGGATGTTAATGGTTGAATTACTAAAATTCTTTTTTGCAATGCATTGATGTAAGATTGGAATTTTAATTGCTGTAATATTAATCATTACACTGAAATTATTTGAATTAGGGTTTAGACTTAAATTGCGGAACTAGTACTTCTAATTAGATGTTGGCTTGGAATTAATTGAAGGATTAATTATATACATATTCTGTCAATTAACTAGATGAATGCTGGACTTTAACGTGATGAATTATTAAACTTTGTCTCGTTAGCTACGTGAATGGATTTTGGATTTCTAGTTGATGAACTGTTTAAATTCTGTATTTATCAACTATTTGGGATTATTTGGATATTAATTTTCCTGTACTATTGTTCATAGTCAGTAATTTACAGGGTTTTGGATTTATATTGCTGAAATACTAAATACTCTTCTGCAATTATTTGGAATGGTTTTGGACTGTAAATTACTTGCTTATCATTTATATGTTGTAATTTATATGGATATGGAGGATTGTATGCACCGGTATGGGACGGTGACATACTAGGTATGGTTTAGCTCAAAATGCTAATTCCTACCTTATGGATTTTAATTGGTGAACAACTTTACCTGTTCTATCAATTATATGGATTTTGTGAATTGTATGCATCGGTATGGGATGGTGGCATACTAGGGACAGACTGATTCAAAATACTCAGTCTTACCTATTTTGGAATAAGGGTATAAATTATAAAAACATAATTCTCCTTATATTTAAGTCTGTGCAGTTGAATAAGTTAAATAACTTATTCGATCTCTTATATAAGTCTATGCGGTTGAATAAGCTAAACGATTCTTGGATTTCCTATGGATGGATATGAACGGATTTTAAATATATTATTATGATACCGTGATATGAGCTTGAGTCTCAGAATCGACGATTAAGGAGTGTATATGCAGTAGGATGCGTAGCTGGCTATGCTGGTGGTGATGTACCCTGTTAGGCTTAGGTAGTCATGCCCACTCAGGTGCGTTTTACATGTTACCTTCTACTCAGGTTGAGACCCGTATCATAGTCCAATGAGAGTCCATAGTGTGGATATATATATATATGGACTAGATAGCTATTGTTGAGATATCTAGGGTGTATCTACGTATCGGGTCACTGTTTGGATTGCAGTTAGAGAAGAATCTACATGTGGGCCTGACCCACTCTTATTTTTACAGGTGTTCGCTAGTTCCAGACTTAGAGCTGGATCGTGCTGAACAGATACAGTCATTCACTCCATCGATGCAGTAGGATTTCATTTCATGTTTAGGCTTTGGTTATATTTCCAGTCATTTGAGTTAAGTGGGATATTTTATAGGTCCACTAGATGGATTCCCGAGTTGTATAATTTGGAGAACGATTTGTAGTCATAGAGGATCAGTTGTATCAGAATAGTTTTATTTATCAATGAAAATATTATTTTGAGGTTTCAATTATTCAATTATCCTTTTAGTTTCCTCTTCAGTAAATTTTATTTGTTCTTATTTATCTTAATTGTATTATGTGTTCGTTAATTGCTAATTGTTTTGATATCCTCGGGTAATCGGGCGTGGGCCTGGCCAATCCGCATCCGGAGATCCAGGGCTATCACACAATATCATAGTCCTATATCACAGAGCAAACCACAAACCAAACCCACGTGAAATTTCAGAACTAAGGCCAAGTTTTAGCCAAGCAATTCTTAGTGGGTCCAGTCCACTTTTTTTTTTTTTTTTTTTTTTTTTTTTTTTTTTTTTTTTTTTAT
>JAOTQH010229548.1:0-13990 GCA_025631255.1 Cornus kousa
TTTTCTTGTTTGGTAGGGATACGCTGAAGCAGTATTTTTTTTTTTTTTTGTTTGTTTCTATTTTATTTTTTTAACGTCGTTCCTTTTTTTGTCAGGACTTTAAAGTTACCAATTTTAAAATAATTCCTTTTTTTTCACTACACCATGGGTACAGCACGACCCATTTACAGTAGAGGATCCCAGTCCCGTTTTCCTATTATAATTATAAAATAGCGTGTGTGATGATACTCCGAAAATTCTTATCCAGTTATGCTTCCATACTTATATATTTAAAGAACAAAGTCAAGCCCATCGGTAGTTTGCTCAGATATTTTGTAATGGTAAGTTCTAAGAACTGTGCTTCAATTCAATGTTCAGTAAAAATTGAATTGAAGCACACTTGAGCCCTCTATCTCTGCATCTATATACCCTCAATAATTAGTTTGCTAAGATATTTTGTAATGGTATAATTTAACTTTCAATGTAGGTTTTGTAGTTTTTTTTTTTTTTTTTTGAATGCATGGTTGTTATGATATTGAGTGTGCCTGACTCACTAAGTAGTCCTTTACATCACGAATTATTGAGATGCGCCCCCTGTACTTTCTCCTATGGCTGTGTGCCGCCTTCAATACCATGAGGATTTGAAGTTGTTGCTACTTGGACCATATAAATGTTGACCGCTATTTGTAATCAATTAATGTAATAGAAATTGTACTACTTATAAATTAATACATTCAAAGAATCATAATTATGCAAAGAATCATAATCATAAAATATATTGTCCAATAATTTATTAATATGGAAGAGAATTTAAAAATTATAAGAAGTTGTGTGAGATTGTTGAAAAAGAAAAAGAAAAAAAAAAAAAAGAAAAAAGAAGAAGTAATGATAGAATTTAGTTAAAGAAACTTTTATTGATGAGTATAATAAGAGTGGTATTTATTTGGTAATTGATATATTAAAGGAAATATAATTAATACATGGCCTTTTTCCTACTGGGCCTTAGTTGAGACTCCCAAGTTTAGATCTAAAATTACTAGGATATCGGCTAAATTAGTACTCGTATTGGATTAGGATTTAATTAATTTTATTTTTAAATAAATTAGCACTCTGTTCCACACTAGCTGAATTTATTGATCACTTTCCTTTTCCTTTTCCAATTATAATTATAATTATAATTTAACCCTCGCGAATCCCAAATCAATTACTGTCTCCTCTATTGATCACTTTCCTTTTCCTTTTCCTTTTCCAATTATAATTATAATTATAATTTAACCCTCGCGAATCCCAAATCAATTATTCTGTCCTCTATTGATCACTTTCCTTTTCCAATTATAATTATAATTTAACTTCATTATATATACACGGAGTATAAAGCAGTTTCATTATATATACACTGAATATAAAGCAGTTTAAGCCCTCGCGAATCCCAAATCAATTACTCTCTCCTCTACTGTAGAGATGGATATTAGAAAGATGTTTCTTCCCAGTGAGAAGCTAATTTTGATGATCGTGCGTATGAGCGAGGTGAATTACTTCCTTCTATTTTCTCTTATTCTTTTAAGGGTATCTTTTCCCTTTGTCATTTAATTATTAGTATTCAAACCTTTATTTATTTATTATTATTATTATTTTTTGACAGATGAGCGGGGAAGAATTAATGAATTGTTGGAAAATGCAACTTATATATTGGTTCTCAAAAACGTTTTCCTATTGCAAAGAAAAATATATCAGTAAGTATTTCTGCAAACGTGTTTTAAATAAAAATATCAATAGTTACACAAAAAAATAAGTAAATAATAATAATCTATATCTAAAGAGTTTCAGTAAATTGTTTTTAATAATAAATTTATATGTTTGGTATGTATGTTTCTTTTTAGAATAACACAGATTACTTATTTATTATGAGTTTTTATTTTAAAACTAATATAAGGTGTTTAGAAGAGTTTCTATGAAACCCAAATTACCTATTTAAAAAAGTTTCTATAAAACTCAAATTACCTATTTATTAGGAGTTTTTTTTAATAAAAGAAAATTTAATTAGATAAGAAAATATATAGAGAAAATAAATAATTTAGTCTTTCTAATTAGACAAGGAAATATATAAAATATATAAATAATTTAGTCTATTTTGTCTCCACATCATTATATATATAATTTAGTCCATTTACTCTCCACATCTTTTCTAATTTTATAAATAAGTTATTGTATTTCAGTACATTAAAGTGTTTAATACAAATTACTTATATATTATGAGATTTTGTTTTAAAATTAACATATGGTGTTTAGAAGAGTTTTTATAAAATTCAAATTACCTATTTAGAAAAGTTTATATAAATCTCAAATTACCTATTTATTATGAGTTTTTTCAATAAGAGAAAATCTAATTAGATAAGAAAAAATATAAAAAAAAAAATAAACAATTTAATCTTTCTAATTAGACAAGGAAATATATAAAAAATTAACCCCTCAAAGTAAGAAGTTGAAATTCATAGAAATAGTTATATATAGTTAAAGAAGTGTTAGGAATTGAAAGCAACGAGATATCTGTATTATTATTTATTATTTACATATTGAAGTTTATCTACCTTTGAATGCAGAATATACTAGTAATCTTTGGCCATTATTGGGTGTGGTGTCTATTGGATTTGGGACAACCACCGAGGGACGGTTAAATTTCTTGAACTCTTATTTGGTTGGATGTTTAGTTGAAACGATGTTGCTGGTGGTTAGAATTATAATTATGTTTCATGTATGTTTGGCTCATATGTACCTACGAAATAAGGATGATCATCGTTTGCAAAAGCGTATTGGTTGTTCGGCAATTTTTATGGGGTCTGTGATCAATCTGGGCACAACTTTTGTTTTGGGATATATGTGGGAGGATATTTTCTACTCGCTTATGTGGATATCGTTTACCACAGGTTGTTATGTATTTAGAGAACTAATTTATGGGCCTTACGGTGATTTTAGCGGAGGGGACGCGTTCATAGAAGCTGTGATGCAATTTATTGTGATGTACCACAAAGACAACAACATATGTCTTTGCATCGCAAAATTGATAATATGCAGTGCTGTTATTTACTACCGACATTGTTCAAAGGATACACTTGCCCTCGTCCCTCTCGCACAAGAATGAGATAAAGAAACTTAAACTCAAAGCTGGTTGTGCAAATTTCGTGTGGTTAGTGCAACTTGTTGTTTTTGTGACTTCTACTTCTTTATTTATTCTTTTATTTTATTTTTCTGTCTCTTCATTTTATATATTAGATTTTCATGCAGCAGCTTTTTGTCATTTTATTTATGTTAAAGGGTTTTATTCCTTTTTGATATTACTATCTTTCAATTTTATATAATTATGAGACACTGTGTCAAAACTTAATCACTTTCCTTTTCCAATTATAATTATGATTTAACTTCATTATATATACACGGAGAATAAAGCAGTTTAAGCCCTCCCGAATCCCAAATCAATTACTCTCTCACGCAGTAGCAGGTTTTATTCCTTTTTACTCCGAGGCACAGTTTCAATTGTTCTTGTTCTTTTGCTAGAGGATATTAATTCAATGATAATTATAATTTAATTTTATTATATACTCCGTAGTAGACTAGTAGTTTAAGCCCTCGCGAATCAATTATTCTATTAAGGTTTGAAATAAATTGAGTTCAATTTCAAATACAAAACTACCTATTACATGCATAATTCACCGATTTATCATGATGATCTGGGTGTGTTTTATACATATGTCCCACAACAGTGTGCACTGTGGACATAAAAAGCATGTCACAGTCCTCAGATGATTAGGGTTCAAAAAAACATAAAAATAAAAACTTCGTGTAAAGTATTTTTTCTGAAATATATATAATTTTTTCAGGTGAAATATATTTTTATTTTTACTTTGTCGGTATTTGATAAAGGTTTACGTTAAGATTCAGATAAAATGATTTGTCAAAAATTTATGAATAAATTATTTTTATTAAATTTTAATATTTATTTTCTTTGTAAATATTTTACGATAATCAAACACCAACAAATAAAAAAAATATTTTTAAATATTTTATTGTCAAATAAATGGAGTTTAATTAAAATATATATATATATATATATATATATTGCACATGTCCCACAACAATGTGCACCATGGCTTAATGGGACTACCCATTTCTTAAATGAAGAGTGTGTGTCAAATCTAAATGATATTCTGAATATTCTTATCCAGTTATGCTTTCATCCATACTTATATATACCGCAGAGAACAAAGTCAAACCCATCATTAGTTTGCTAAGATATTTTGTAATGGTAGGTCTAAGAACTGTGCTTCAATTCAATGTTTAGTAAAAATTGAATTGAAGCACAGTTGAGCCCTCTATCTCTGCATCTATATACCCACACATTGGCCATCTGGCCACTGCACAAAGCCATCTTTTCACGAACTCAAGAGGCTTGCCAATTTACCCTGCTTCTGTATTTTTTGAAATGTGTTTAAAATCATTTCAATCGGGTTAAAAGGGAATTGAAGAATAGAGTTTAAAACATACAAATAACTGAGTCCACTTTGAAAAATAATTAATATATTAATGAAAAAAATTATTAATTAAAATTTGTTTTTATTCTTCATTTCTTATTATATAATTTTAAAATTTAACAATATTTTTGTTATTATAATTGTTACATGCTCCTACTATCTAAAAAATATATTCTGTTTAGGGAATTGTGATTCACAATATAATATAATTAAATAGTAATATTTGACTATACTAAATTTATTTATCTTTGACTTATGTTTTTAAAAAACTATGCATATCAAGACAATAATCGGAGATGCTCCAAATCAAATTTACAAAAAAAAATAAAAAATAATAATAATAAAAATAAATATTGAATTAAAGCACAGTTGAACCCTCTCTTAGGTATCTCTGCATCTATATACCCTACACATTGGCCATCTAATGGCCACTGCACAAAGTCATCTTTTCACGAACTCAAGAGGCATGCCAATTTACCCTGCTTCTGTATTTATTGAAACGTGTTTAAAATCATCTCAATCTCGGGTTAAAAGCGAATTGTAGAATAGAGTTTAAAACATACAAATAACTAACCCCACTTTGAAAAATAATTAATATATTAATAAAAAAATTATTAATAATTTTTTTTCTTTTCATTTCTTATTTTAATTTTAAAATTTAACAATATTTTTGTTATTATAATTGTTACATGCTCTTACTATTTAAAAAATATATTCTGTTTAGGGAATTGTGACTCACAATATAATATAGTCAAATAGTAATATTTGACTATACTTAAATTTATTTATCTTTGAATTATGTTTTTAAAAAACTTTGCATATCAAGAATGTGGTCGGTTGACAGCCCTATTAATTGTGATTGGTAAGTAAACTTATTTTCCGAAGAAAATGCTTTCAAAATTGGAACATTCTGCAACCTGTATTAGACAAGTAAAGTGCCTTGTCATTTCAAAGAATGGGAATCAGGATAATCTTCCAGGATCTTGTGATGTAATAAGTAAAGAAATATCTTATTTAATATTAAACTAAATGAATAAATATAAAAATCTTAAATAATTTAAATACATTAAAAGGTAATAAAATAATTTTTTTTTTTTTTTTTTTTTTTTTTGTGAAAAAATCTTATTATAATGTAAAATTTGTCTAAAATAATTGTGTTGTAGAAAACAACATGCTATTGTTGAATTAATGTTGTTGAGCTTTTGTTTAATTCAAATTATTTTTTTACTTTTCTCTGTTTGTCATTATTTTTTGTTTTATTACATACAAACATTTACTATAAGGATTTTGATTCACAATTGTCACTCATTAATGAATAATAGTCGCACACTAATCTAAAACCCCATTTGTTATACAAAATGTAATGTAATGCGTACTCATTAAAGATATTTTTGAAATTGAATAATTGTTAACGAAATTGCTTATTTAATATTCAAATTTTAAGTTGATTGTCCATTTGTCCCACAACAGTGTGCACTATGGATACAAATCTCATAGAGGTTGCCAAACAACCAATACGTTTTTTCAAACACCCAATAATCATGCTCATTTCCCATGTATTCATGAACGACATATGTATGAAATAAAATAAATAAATAAATAAAAATTAAAAATAGAACCGTCAACACCATACAATAAATTAACTAAATTTCCAACCACAAAAAGAGTATTTCACCAAAATTTAACATGCTCTCTGTCAAATAGAAGTTGATTGTCCCAAATCCAATACCCAATAATGGCAAGAGATTAGTAATATTTTTTACATTCAAAGGTAGATAAACTTCCGTATGTAAATAATAATACAGATAATTTGTTGCTTTCAAATTTCTAACACTTCTTTAACTATATAACTAGTGTGCCATTAGGATTTCTATCAACTTGAACTTCTTACTTTGAGGGGTTAATTTTTTATTTCTTTTTTCCTTTGATCCTTTCAAGCTAGAAAAAAATTGGTAAAAAGTTCTTATTAAAATTAATAACTCATAATAATTCAAATCACACCACAACAATAGATATGCTTCAATAGGTTTGTACTTCCAGCTACATATGTATATTGTCCATGTAATAAATTTTTAGTTCCAATTAATTCTGATTCTGATGAATTCCATACACTGTTTGTAAAATAAATCGACCCAATTTGATGATTTAATTTAATTGAAAATTGTTTTAAGAAATTAAATTTTTTGGATAACTAAAAATATATATATATACAAATATTCTAAGAATGATATGTTCGTTAATTTACCCAACAAAAAAAAAAAAAAATATGTTCCATATGATAGGAAAACAGCTTTGTAGTTAAAGATTAATTATTTTCTATGACAACACACTATTTTCTTTTCTTTCTTTTTATTTCATTCTTATTATAGTATTATTATTACTTATTTTACAGTATTGATATTTATTTAGGACACGTTTGCAACCATTAAAACAATAAAATCCAATCTAAAAAAAATAGAAAACAATCCAAACAGAACAAGCAATATGGGTATATTTTTCTCTGCAATCCAATATTATAAGTTGCATTCTCCACCAATTCATTAATTCTTACCCACTCATCTGTCAAAAAATAATAATGATGAAAAAGAAAAAAACACAAAAATAAATAAATAAATAATTAAATGAAACCCTTAAAAGAAAAATATAAAAATAGAAAGAAAAAATAAATTTACGTTTTTGCATTAATAATGTCTAAACTGCATAGTAATTGAGAAGGAAATAATTCCATCTTACTAATACGCATAGGCAACAAAATTTGCTTCTGACTGAGAGGATCTATCTCTCTAATAACGATCTCTATAGAGAAATAAGATATAAGAGAGAGTAATTGATTTGCGATTCGCGATAACTTAAACTACTATATATTGTTCTTTGAAAAATGCAGCAAAGTAGCTCTAAATTTAATTTCTTTTTTTTTTTTAACAATGAACAGCCCTGAAAGTGATTTCAAATTTTCAAGGATGGTAAAGGTTAAATTTGATATTATATATTAATCTAGTTTTTTTTTTTTTTTTTTCCTCTTTTGAAAGGATAAAAAAAGAGTAGTTAGTCATTTAATACTTGATAGTATCAATTGGCATCTAGTCATTTAACCTATGCTTAATGTATTAATCAAGTACTATTATTAACCATAATCCACTACTAATGCAATTTTAACGGACTAAAATGATTTTACCTTGTAGAACGTACTCATTGAAACAGGAAGAATGTCTTCGAACATAACTTGGAGGTGGGGTAATGTTTAAAATAAGATCTAATTTCATAAAATCTCTATTACTTTCAAATTTTAACTATAAACGCCCGACATGTTTTCAAAAACTCTCTACACTTTTTCAAAAACTCTCTACACTTTTAAAAAGAAATCAAATTGCCCCAATATCTGTATTCGACCCATTAACCCGACTATAAAATGACGAATTTAACCTTACTTTTCAATGTTAAATTTAAAACTATATATATATTTTTTTAAATTACAAAAATATTTTAGAAAGGGGGGTGAGTTTGAGAGATGGGAGGGTGAAGAAGATAATTAAAGGGTATTTTTGTAATTTAAAAAAAATTAATTTTAAATTTAACATTAAATAGTAATTCTAAATTTGTCATTTCACAGTCGGGTTAACGGGTCGGATACAGATATTGAGGAAATTTGATCACTTTTTAAAGTGTAGGGAATTTTTTTAAAAAGGTTGGATTTTATAATCAAAATTTAAAGGGTAAATTATACTCAGACCCCCTAAGATTAGGTTATTTTTCAAGTAGATCAACATTTTGGTTTTAGATTTCACTTATATTTGAATTAGTGGTTTAACATTTCACTTGCACCCAAATGTCAATTTTTAGTGGGGTCATAGTATTTCTGAGGTGTTAAATGACTATGCTACCCTTTGACCTCATGTTGACTATTTTTGTAACCAAACTACCCCCAACATATACCTTTAAATATAGGTAAATGAAATAATTTTAAAAGGACAAGACAATGCTTATGTACAACTTTAAATTATTGATTTAACGGTGTTGCAACAAAATAAAATACCTTGTATGAATATTGTATATTTAATATAAATATGTTGCATGACTATTCTATAGTATTGGATTTCTTCCAAACCATAATTTTGCTTCTGACGGCTTCAAAAGCTGTTGCATCTGTAGTTATGGGCTAAGGCCGACTCTAAGAAAATTAAAGAATAATTCACGCACAATGGAAAGTATTCTCAATTAATCTCTTATCATCTAAAAAATCAATTCTCCATTTTTCAATAAATACTTCAAGAGAAAACGATTTATGGGTGTTGCATTTATGACGTAACATGTTTCATTGTGATATATTGTGCTGCACTGTCGAGATGAATCACACTTAATATCCAAATTAGTGAAAACATGCAATTAGTTATGTGATTTTATTTGTATTATTAGATCCTCTAGTTAGTAGTAAAGACTAATTTGAGTTTGCAAATCACAATTAGAAATTAAATTTCACCTATCTTAATGAATCTGGAAGACCAATTCGAGTTTATTAATAAAGATTCGAGTAAGGTTAATTTGTAGAACCAAAACTACTGTTTGTTCCAAAATCAGTAACAATTTAATATAGGAACATATGCTATTAGGGTCCTTAGTAGTTCTCATGTTCTTTTAAATTTCAAATTTATTTTTATGTATGCATTTCCTTTCCAGAACAATTGTCATGAATTTATTTATGATTTTCTATATTTTAAAAAGAATTAGAAAATCATCTCTTGAGTGGGATCACGAGATCAACACAAACATAAATTGAGTGATTCCCCTTTTTCTTTTTAAGCTAACTGTATATCCCTGTTGACATGCCTAGAAACAATAGAAAATAAATGTCTTTTTAGTACTGTACTAGTTTCTGAAACCTTTTTTCTTTTTCCAAATTTGATTAAACAATGAGCAGACACAACAACCATTATTAGCTTCAGGAAAAGCTAAACAATTCAAAATTATCAGCTTGTTTATTGGTTCACTTATTTTGTATTATTATTTTTATATATTTTTGTATAGGACTAGCTTTAATGGTATTTTTGTGAGAAGGAGGCCATTGCATTTTAATTTTAACAAAAATACATATATGTGTAATTAGAAAGAATATATGTCATGAAGATCAAAGTATTTCATCCCTTTTCATGAGTGGAAAGTTTAAAATATATATATATATATATATATATATCAATATTTTTTAGACTTGGAGCATCTTGACTTGGTGGAGTGGAACGTCTGTTGCATCACATTGGTGAAATTGTTTTTTCTTTGTCTGGCTAAATCATGTAATATAAAGAAACAAGGTTTGACTCTTACATTTTACAGTATTTGTATTGTTTTTGACGTATTTTCTGCGCCAGTTTTCTTGGGAAAGTGACACGACCATTTGCATGCATATATCTACCTCGGACCAATAATACTTAGACAGCTCACATTCGTTTAAGTGTGAAGGTTCTTTTAAATTGACTCAAATACCCCTCTATCTTAATACAAGTAATCCCCCCTACCCAAATGAAGAAAAATGTACAACCTGCTCAGCTGGCCCCTCGTATCAGGTCACTCCTCAGTCCACATAAACATTATTTTGGTTATTGTGAAGGTTATATTTGTCTTTATTTCCAGTAAAAATTTATTTTTGATTTATTTTTGAGTTTTTTTTTCTACATAAAGTTTTTTTTTTTTAGTCACCACACATGATTTTAAAGGGACATTAATTTCAACATTTTTCTGAAAGGTTTTCACGTAGACATTTCAAAAAAAATAAATAAATAAGGTCATTTATAAAAAATAAAAAATAAATAGTGCAATGATGAACAGTAATATCTTTTAAAAAAAAAAATATTAAATCACATTATATTTTGTATCTTTTAAACTTGTAACACTTCTACTAATTACTATAATTTTATGTTTTTGCTACCAAACTTTGACTAATCATACTTAAGACAGCTGACATTCCTTTAGTGTAAAAGGTTCTTTTAAATTGACTCAAATACCCATCTATCTTGTGTGACAAGTAATCCCCCTACCCAAACCTGCTTAGCTGGCCCCTCGTATCCGGTCACTCTCCTCAGTCCGCATAAACATTATTTGCAGCTTTTGCCTAGGAATCTGTACCTTCAGCAGCTTTAATATTTGTCTTTTCTTTCTTAATAGGGTTAAATGCAAAAAGGAAAAAGAAAAAAAAAACCGACACTATTGGAATATTGCAAGAAGCCCCCGAATTATTATTTTATTGCAATTTACTCCAATAGCTTACCGAAAAAATAAAAGACCATTTAACCCTTACTATAAAATAATGTAGTTTCAATCCTTAACCTCTTAAACCTCAATGAGAGCTTGACAAGTCACCCAACACAAATCCACTATCTACAACCATGCATACATACACATACAAATATATATATATATATAATCACACACACACACACACACACACATACAAGGTATAGGGGAAATGGAGGTGATGGTGCTATTGTGGTGGCGGCAACGGGGGTTGAAGTCGGAGGAAGAGATGGATCTAGTGGTGGTGGTGGTGGTGGTGGTGTGGTGACAATTTAGGGGGTTGAGGTTGGGGGAGGAGACGGATCACCATGGATAGAAGGTGGTGGTGTTATGGCGGCAGCGACGGGGGTTGAGGTCGGAGGATGAGACAGATCACCATGGATAAAAGGTGGTAATGCTACTGTGGTGGCGGCGACGGTGGTGGTGGTACTGTATTTATTACAGATCCGATGAATAGGCAGTGCAAGGACAGCGGCGAGCGAGAAATGATTCTGATCAGTGTGAGGGTGGAACTTCAGTGGTGGCGTTAAAATGGCGGCGATTGGGTTGCAATACTGGGATGGGCTACTGTTGGCACCAAAACTTGGCAGCCACCTCAATGATGACATGGACTAATAAGGAACGAACAGGAGGTATTTCTAATATGGAGTCAAGAGGATCGGCCAGTTTGGAAATATTAGGAGCAAATATAGGGAGATATATTTCAGTCACCTAATGGATATGGTAGTTACTGCGATATAGTAACTCATAGCTGACCTTTTTCAAATTGGGTTGTTAACAGAAAAGGAGATATTAGAGTTATAGGTAAAATTTGACAACTAAATTCCTATAAAATAGGAATTCTAATTGAGAAAGAAAGATTATGAAGGATGGCAGCCGCCTCATTACATGGACAAATCTAAAAATGACAAGTGACTTTGATATGGTACAAAAATTAAACCATTTGAGGAAAGATACGGTTGTCAAATTCATAGAAAGTAGTTGCTAAAAATTAGCAATTGAAGTTGACTAAAGCAAGGAAGTTTTCCAACGTATGATCAGAGAAGGTTTTTAATTGAAAACTGAAAGAAGGCGTACAAAAGGGCAAAGTATTCCAAAGTTCGACCCAGTTTGAATTACAAAAAACGAAGAATCAAAGCAGGAGAGATTTTTTTAGCAAAGAATAAAGATAAAGTAGTTAGATAAGACTTCTATAAATAGAAGCATTGTAATTTCATTTCAAATTGTCCAGCACCACCCACAAAATAGCATGAATACAAAATTCATCAAATGACTCAAAGTCATCTTATTTTCAAATCTTTTGTCTAAATGGAAAATTTCATTCGAATAAACTAAGTTCTAGTAACTTACTCTTCTTTTGCAATGCTTAATTATTCTATTTACAAATTCAATCATTGTTTTATGCAAACGGATTGAATGACAAATCTTTGATCAGATTGTAGTCATTTCAATTCGGCCAGTTCATTCCATTGCAAACATTACTTTTCAATCTATTTCAATTCTGCCAATTTCCTTTATTGTTTATTTCAATTCAGCCAGTTCTTTACTTCACATTGCATTTTTATTCTTTTAACACTTTTATAAAAAATCCTTGCAAACAAAGCAGAAAAAGAACCTTGCTGGAAGTTCTTACTATTCTCTCTCCCACACATTTGCCTGAAGTCAACCACCAACGAAAAAACGATAGGTTGGTGTTCAATTCATAATTTTGAGTATTTTATACAAATACTCTTGCACACCCGCAAAAGTCCATTGACCGGTGTAAGCAAATCTTGAGTGAACAGCTATAGAACCTTTTTTTTTTTTTTTACAAGATTCTAAAATCAACAGGTATAAGCGAGATAATATATATATACATATATATTATACAAATAGAGGGAGGGAGAGAGGGGGATTTAGGTCGAAGAAGATGATGAATAGTAAGAGGAAGATGAACAGTAACCAGAAGGGCATGTTTGGGTGTAACAAGGTTCCATAAGAGTGAGACAAACATCTATACACGAAACATATCTCATATATGTATACAAAATTGCACGACACACACACACACGCGCACGCGCACACACACACATATATATATCAACACAAAGCACAACTGACTCAAATAGAAATGGTTTTATTTTGAAAAGTTTTTTTTTTATTATTTATTTATCTGAATGGATGCCTTGTGAAGAAGATGAACAATGCATATGTGTGTGTGTGTGTGTAGAGTTGTTTGGGTGTAACTATCTATTTGGGTGTAATAGTCACAATAGGGCCAATAAAGTATTTTTGCCCTACTAAGGACATTATAATCATTAAATCATATATTGTGTCTCACGTAAGCGCACGTGGTATTTTATAGGTGAGTTTCAGTCGGTGCCGTCGTCGGATGGGGTCATCTGCAACAAAAATGTATAGTTCGAAATTTTTTTTGCAATTTTTATAGTTTAGGGGATTTGTTGCTAATTGGCCAATAGTTCAGGGATTTTTTTTTTTTTTTTTTTTGCATTTAGCCCTTCTTAATATATATTACTTTCGTCCCATTCAAAAGTAATATGGTACAAAGGTATTATATAAGTATATAAAAAAAATATGATTAAAAATGACCTCAAATGATTGAAAGATAAAATGTGGTAGTGAGTCAAAATTTTCGATTAAAGATTTATCTAAAGTCCTATTCAATTGCAGAAGTACACCCCAAAAAAGAAACAAGGGGTTTGTATCCATCCATGGAGCGACACAAGGGAATGTTGCTAGTAGTAATTACCATTCGACACCAAGTTCAAATTTAGGGGGGAAAAAAGGAAAATAATTATTGAGTATACTAGGCATGACTTATTATTTTTTTAATTAGTATCACAAAGAAAATTTTATTTTTGAGTTTTTTTTTCTCCACAAAGTTCCTTTTTAATCAACATACATGATTTTAAAGGGGCATTAATTTCAACATTTTTTTGAAAGGTTTTCGTGTAGACATTTAAAAAAAGAAAAAGAAATAAACAGCTATTATGACCAAAAAAAAAATAAATTGTACATTACACAATACATGCACTCAATTTCAAAATGAAAAATTTAAGAGTAAAAAAATAAATAAATAAATAAAAATCACAATTTGTTTCCAATAAAGGAAATATATTTGAAAAAATCGCAATTGTGCTTGTTACAACTGCCAGAATAATCATTACTGTTGCCACAATCCTGTCCCTTCTTGTTGATATGCC
>JAOTQH010229558.1:0-13989 GCA_025631255.1 Cornus kousa
TTATATAACTTCAGTCAATGGTAAAATGTTGCTTGCACAATTTATTCTCTTTTTGGTTAGAGGAATGAAAAAATAGATAGAAGTTGGAAGAAAGAGATGAGGCATTCCAAAGGAAGAGAAGTTGTCTTTCACTTTTTATTTGGTTAAATAGAAAGGTTAGTAGATCGGATGGATATGATGACTTTTTTTTTTTCCTTAGATTGGAATGACAGAAAGAAAAGTGTTTATATTTTTCTTACCAATATACCTTCATTGTATGGGAATTTCTATAGGGTTTAACAAGTATTTTTGTAAGTAATTAAAAGCTAAAATTTAATCAATATTTGTAGGGTAGCTTTTCTTTCTTTTACTCCTCTTTAGCCCAATTTTGAATGGAGAAAAAAAAAATTTCAACAACATGGGTAAGGAGGGATGCCATCCGTCCTTGTTTCCTCTCTGCCTCCCCTTCCTTCCAACCCAACAAGGAAAGCTTCTTCTATCCCTCTTCCTTTCCATCCTTCCTCAATCCTTCATTCCAGACAAACATAGCATTGGTCCGCCAATGGCGTGGAACGGCCCATAGGGCAACGCATAATTATATCATTTTTCAAGGTTAAAATGGTACTTATACAAGTTAGAAACTCCTTTAGAACAATGACAAGGTCAACATCTCCATCACAACATTTAGACATCATCTGCAAAGCATAGCTGTGTTGTCTTAACCCTAGCACAGCTTCCATGATACTCAATGATGGGCTGAGACTTCCATTCTCCTCCCAATATCAGATGGCATATTCATACAATTCAGACAGGTTATAAAAAAAAATAATAATAATAAAAATAATAATAATAAACCTACAAGCTTTGATCCAGTTTAAAAGATTCAGAATATCCAAAAGTATGCATCAGAAATTAACAGTTGTATTGTTAATAGGCCTTTGTTTGGTCAGCCTCTAGAAAAGTTCCTCTTATTTTTCTGGGCAAGGAGAATATTGCCTGTAACTTTTTTTGCGGATAAAAGCTGTTCAGTCACTTACTATAGTTTCCAAGAAAAACCTGCATAAATCTATTAGCTTTTAATTTAGAGAAGCATTAGTAAAGGTGTTGCAGACAAAAAAAAATGGACAACTCTCTTTTCTTGAAGGATTTGGATTCCTATGAACTAATCCAAGAATTGGAGTACCAGAACATTTCTGTGGAAGTGTGAATATCATCTAACTTCTCATTGTTGGCATCAATATGATTATTTGGCCAGAATTTCTAAATCAGATTTGACAATTCTCTTATTTGGCCAACTCTCACTTTCCTCTTCCTCTCATCTTCTTAACGAAAATTCTGTTCATGAAAAACTTAAGAAATCTAAAACCAAATTGCATGCCAAACCTAATATGAGCATTGATATGAAAGACTTTGAGAGATTAGTATTAAAGGAAAAACTCTATCGCTGCTAGTAAAATATCTAGGGGAACAAACCAAAAAAGTTGGTTGAAAAAAGTGGATCAAAGTAAAAGAAATAATGATAACATCATGTGTACCCAGCGTGAATGTATCTAATCAATAAGCTTGTGTAGTCAGCTTACTTTCTTGGTTATGGTCTCACTTCTTTGTGTCGAGAGAATCCGGCATTCTTCCTAAGAGAAACCTTCTCAGAGTGAAAAGAGTGACCAAATCTACTACCCTAGGTGTCACTGTGTGGAAGAAAGTGCCAAAAATGAACATTTCTTCAATGTAATTCTCAAAGTTGGTTTGGAATGGATCATACCCAGGGTTAGCAATGCATTGGGCAGGGTTGAAAGGATGGCAAACTACCTGCCGTCAACTTCAAATTGGGAAAAGTCAACCCATGGAAATAGATATTTCCAGTATTGCTATGGACCTATAGATAATTTGAACTCTAGTACACTAAGAACTCTATGATATAGGAAGAACTTACAATTAGGGGAAACTAGGGAGTCCATAATCTCACCAAACAAACCTCTCAGGCTCTGCTCGGAGGAAAATATGTGCGCTAATATCATATAAATGGTTTCTTTTCAAAAAATTCTCAGTTACCAGAAAATTTTAAACAAAAAACATAGAGGAATACCAATCATAAATAAATTAAATTTGAGTCAAATTCTTGTAGGGAGAGTCGGGAATGATCATGAAGAGAAGATTCTCAGAAGAAGGATAGCTTATTTGTATGTTACTCAATTTTATTAGACAAAAATTCAGAGGTTGCATACAGTAAACCATAACAAAACTTTGATTTTCAAAAAATCTCTTATTAAAATACACAATACTTGTTCAACACGGTTGATCATGGAGACCAGAAAAACCGAGGAAAGGAAAATGGAAAAGAAAAACACCTAGTATGGATTTTTTATTATCCATCAAACAGGAACACCTAATTCCGAAATCTTCACAATCCTTCTGTTCATAGCAATCCTCTGCTGTTGAAGAAGTGATGCCATAGAAGCAACCTGATCGATATGAGAGAGAGAGAGAGAGCATTCCCAATTAAGGCATCAATCAATAATCACTAGATTGTTTGATAGCATAAGAAAAGACAGACTACAAAATATGGGGATGACACTCCACTTACCTCTGCTCTAAGTTTCAAAGCCTCCCTCCCAGGAATTTCTCGTAGTCCATCCATCAAATCTGTCAAAAAATTAGAGAGAACCAAAGAAAAACTATGCGATCATGAACTTGACAACCAAATATTTAGTAAATTCATTAAACTATTTATGCCACTTCATGGCCTAGGCTACCAACTTGTTGCATCACTAGTTTATCCCACATCTCTAATTTGTGAAAACATGTGTTTGCATGTGTGGTTCACCGTTTATTTTTCCTTCTAGCTTTTTTCTATAATATTGCTTAATAAAAGGTGAATTTAAAATGGGATCAACTGCAAATAAAATAATCAGCAACCTGCCCTTGTGATGTCTTTAGATGGTACCAGAAAATCTAGTTTCCATACATCCTTTCTCCTGGCTAAAATACAAGGACCTCCATGTTGGAATTTTTTAAGAATATAATCACCAAAAGTATTTATGCTCATTGGAACTGAAAGGCTTGACAAAGCTGGAAAACCAAACCATGGAACAAACCACCAGCTAGGGCAGAAGGAATGTTTCAAAAACTGGTCAACAACCCTCTTAGAGTCGCACTACCCTGTAAATTATTGGAAAAAAAAAAAAAAAAAAATCAGGTACACATACCCAAAGCTTGGGCTTCGACTTTGCAAACTGATTTAGCAAGACGTTGAATTTGACTTCCAGCACTCCTGCAGAGATTTCCTAAATTTAGATAAGACAACTAACATATATTTAGCTAAACTCACATTCGAAATTCTTAAAATTACTACTACATGAGCTCAGTACGGCCTTGATTCATTTCTTTTTCAGCAAAAGCAGCCCTTTCAAGCAACTTTCTACTCTCATTCTTCATCATATCAACAGAGAGGTTCAACTCTTTTAGGTTCTTCTCGGCTTTAATAAATTGTGCCTGCAGATAAAATATGTAGCTCTATTACAAAAACTCAAAATTGCTTAAAGTAGACTGTAATGATATGACCATTATATGAATGCATATAGAACTTAGGATGTGGATTTTCATTTTTGTGCGATCTACAAATTCAATAAGCACAAAAAATAAAAATCATTTTCTCAACAGTCCAGAAAACTTCTACAGAAGTAATTGACATACCTCCTCACTCTGAAACCGACCAAATGTATGACGGAACAAAAACCTTCTTGGGCCTGTGAATAAGACGAGGTCTTAGATCTCAAGTGTAAAAATAAAAAATAACAAATAATAAAAAATAATAAATATCATTTAGCACAAAATCCACAAAGAACGATTTTTAAGAACCCCTTGACAAGAGGATAATATGTTTAAACAATCAAGCTTTGAACACTAAAACAACGATGCACAGAAGGCTAGACTTGTTGCCCCAGATAATGTGCAGAAACACAAATACATGAGAGTTGAACAGCATGTTTGGACTCAATATAAAATTTCAGAGTAAATATAATGCAGGATAGGGTAGAGAATAGAAAACATGGAGAAGAAGAAGAATAGAGGAAGAAATCTCAACCATAATCTCAATAATAATCAATAATCATAAAAGGTGTCTTAACAATGTTCTCAACCCACATATAAATTTTTTTTTTTTTTTTTTGATACGTAATAGTCAATTAGAAAAGCGTTCAAAAGGGTACGTGTCCCTAATACAAAAACGAAAGCTGAACCTAAGGACCTATAAAGTCTAAAAGATCAACTAAGTCATCAGTCGAGGAGCAAGCACTTCCTTTCACATAAAACCCTAAATTACTAAATTATTGAAATATCATAAAATTAAAAGACCATTAAAATTTTTTTTTTTTGGATAAATAATAATCGATTAAAAAGCATTACAAAAGGGGAACGCGCCCCATAACAAGAGTGGAACCAAGTTCTAAGGACCCAAAGAATCCAAAAAATTAACTAAGTCATCGGAAGAGGAGCAAGAACTCCTCTTCACGTAACTAAAAATAGAACGAATAATATAAAGTTTCAGCGTCGCAATGGACGACTCATTCCCTTCGAACATTCTACTATTCCTCTCCTTCCAAATGCACCACCAAACGCACTGTGGAACTGTCCTCCAAAAATCGCAAACACTGCTTCTCACACAGCATCCCCTCTATGCACTAATCAATCCCTTGGAAGATCCAGGCATTACCTAAAACATACCAAATAAACCAAATATGAGGTTCCAACAGTCGTACGCCACTGGACAATGCAGAAGGATATGATCCACTGACTCACCGTCACGTTTGCAAAGGCAACACCAATTAACAATGCAATTGCCTCTCTTCCTCAAATTGTCAATCGTCAAAAGACTATTAAAATAATTATAATAATAAATAGACAAAAATCCCTAATTCGTCTATCTATCCCATGTCTCCAATAGTAGGTGTGGGCCATGTGTACTTCAAGCACTCAGGCCATGCTCGGTTCTGCATCAATATACATTTTAGAAACCCTACAATAAAAATATTAAAAATATATATATATATGCTGTTATAACTATCCTCCAAATGGCTGTCCAAGTGTTGAGTACTATTACAAGAAAAAACTATATAATTGTAATTTCATCTTTTTATGAATGAATACATATAGACAGATTAGAGAAATCACAAAAGCTTTTCCTCTATTTCCCTTCAGCAAAGGGCAGCAGGTGCGGGCAAAAGAGGGTACCAGAGAGAAGACAATTGACAAAGTACTGTTTAGAGCCGTCTGTAGAGTCTGTACAGTACAAAAATTTGTAAGGAAAAGTGCATAGAATTGGACAATTTGCCTCCTGATGGCTGGTTCATGATAAGTTTAGGCATTTTGACGTGCCAATTTCATATTTCCTAAAATCTGATTTCATTGTTTGCCAAATTTTAATCTGGTGATCTTTTTGATGTATTTTATGGTTCACTCCACTGAATTCAGTTTTTTGGATTTCAATTGAATGAATTTATATAAAAAGAGGCCTGTGTTGAATCGAAGCGATTGACCAATGTATGGATTCCATCTTTTTTTATGCCTCATTATACATTTCTATTATGTGTTTTAGCATCCTGTTTAGTGTTTAGTATGCAATGTTGATTCGGAGGATTGGTTGCTGATTTATCATGAAATAGATGAGTTTTCTAATTAAAAGAAGTTCGCTTGTGCAATATAGTACGTTGTTTATGTTTAGGGATGTTTCAGTAATTAGGTTTTTTTTTTTCTCATTACTCACATTATGGCTGAGTGTATTGAAGTGAAAATTTTCAGCTTGGGTATGCACATTATGACAGTGGAGTATAATGGTAGCAAATATTTCTTATGCACCCAAGCATTCAAGCTACATGATAGGAAGAAGGCCGTTTTTATTCTATCTGCACCTAGCAACTATACGGAGTTTGAGAAATGGCAGTCAAAGAATTGCCTTAGAGTGACTTGGCTATAAAATAGTATAGATTCATCTTTTTGTTCTAATGCTATATTTTGTGATACTGTAAGGAAAATCTGCGATGGAGTTTAACAAATGTTCTCTAAGAAGAATGTCTCCTGTGTTCACGAGTTATAAATAACCTTCAACAAATGAGACAAGTCTGAGTATTACAGTGCCTTTAAGGGGATACTGATATGAGTTGAATTAGCACTATTCTCTTACTAATGACATTGAAATTCTAAAGAAACAACTTTTGGAGTTTGTGTCCAGACTAATTCTTTTCTTCAGTTGAATAAAGGGAAGATATTGATTGATGGTAGCATTCCTTCATCGAATAATGTGTACTTCCAGTTATTTCAAGTCTCAACTTTGCCTTGGTCAATTAAGTAAGTCAAGAGGATTCTTTACGTGGCCATATTAATAGTAAAAAGTGGTAGTGCAGGAACTTTTTTTTTTTGATAAGTAAAAATATATTAGAAAAGCATTCAAAAGGGGAACGCAGCCCTAATACACAAAAACAAAAGAGCAAAAGCCAGACCTACGGACCAACAGAGTCCAATAGAACAAAAAGATCATCGATCGAGGAGCAATCGCTGCCTCTAACATAACAGAAAAGAGAGCGTAAAATAAGAGACTTAAGGTTTGCAAAAGACGATTCCTTCCCTTCAAAGTTTCTGTTATTTCTCTCTCTCCAAATACACCACCAAACACAATGTGGGGCGACCCTCCAAAAATCACGAGCATGACCAGAAACAGGGCATCTTCTCCAAGCATTAATTAATTGGAAAGAGTGCTTAGGCATTACCCACTGAACGCCAAAAATACTGAATATGAGATTCCAGCAATCAGATACAACAGGACAATGCATAAGAATCTTAATTACTAATAAACTATAATATGAGCAAAAAGTACATTCTGGAATAGCATTAGGATATTGCACATACAAATAGGGATTGTGATGAGCCTGGCTTGGAATAGGGCACTTCTACAAAAACCATCATGTGAAGGGAAACGCCTTTCACTGACTTGATCGTCCCGTCCTGGCTCAGGCTCAGCACAGGTTTCAGGTTTGGGTTGCCCCACAATTTTGAAAAAAGTTACATTCAATTCCAAACCAATACAAGATTTTTTCAGGAAAAATTTAAAAGTATTAGCAAGTACTTAACAATTATATGCATAAATTCCTTAATGCTCCTTTTGGTTGGAGGGATGGAAAAATGGATGGAAGGGAGGAGGGGAGGGATGGATGATGCCATCCCTAGGGAAGGGATGGTGTCTCCCTCACTTTTTGTTTGGCAGAATAGAAGGGATAGTAGAAAGAATGAATGGAGTGACAATTCTTTTCTGATTGGTTGGAAGGAAGGGAAAGAGAGTTTTTATATTTTTTTACCATACACCCTCATTATGTGAGAGAATCTCAATAGGGTTTAACAAGTTATTCAGTATATAACTAAAAGTTAAAATTGCTATTTTTTTTTGGTTAGTTTTTATTTCTTTCCTTCCTCTCTTCTGACCAATTTTGGACAGATGAAAAAACAACAGACTAGAAGGGATGCTTCATCCCTCCTTGCTTCCTCCCTCTCTACCATTCCCTCTAACCAAACACGAGAAGCATCATCTATCCCCCCCCTCTCATCCATCCCTCCTCAATCCTTCCTTCCAACCAAATAGAGCATAAATTTTTAGTTGAAAATCTAAAAGATCATGACAAAGAATGAAAATAAGAAAGTAAAAATTAGAATAATATTTTATAATATATATTTTTAACTAAGCGGGGTGGGGTGGTTTTGACTCTCTTCCCAAACCCGCCCTTTCCCTATTTAGCACAAACTCAAATCCATTCTAATAGGGACAGGTACCTGTCTGGGCAGGTAACTTGCCATCCAAATATATAAGTTGCAAGTTGTAACAGACTTGATTCTTCACTTTGCATAACAATGAGAACAAATTATGCAGTTCACTTGCGCAATATCTCTTGGTCTGGTATCATAATACCAACCTGATTTCTCTCTCTCTCCTTGCAGATGGGATAAAAGGCAAGAGCGCTTTACGGGGATCATCTCCTGTTTCCAGGTGGAAATCAATAGTAAATTCGGTCGCCAAGCAGGTTTCACAGGTTTGTAAAATATCTGTATAACTAAAAGAATGGGATCAGCCACATGAATTCTCTTTTTCCATTCTATTCTATTATGCACACCTTTTGGTGGGTGGCCCCGGAGAAGATGATTGCACGTGCTAAAGAATCTTATACATTCTATTCTATATCTGTGGTGGATGCTTTATTTGAGGGATATTCCTCCATCATTTAAAGTCATGATCAATTACTCATGAAAGAGCTTAATTTATATGCATCAGTAATTGAAGTTTTAGATTCATCATCATGCTTGCCTTTTTCCTAAAAGACTGGGGTTGGCCACATGAATTTTCTTTTTTCATTATATTCTATGTTGGGCCATGTCTCCTCTAATATTTAATTCTTTGAAGTTATTTTTAATTTCTTCTATGTTAGTTTTGGTCGGCCCAACTGTCTCTTACCTTTTATACAACGGATCTATGTTCTACATATCCATACCACCTAAGTCTATTTTCTCTTATTTTGTCATTAATAGGAACTATTTCTAATCTCTCCCTCACACTTTTGATTTGGACATCTATCTTTTCTAGTCACACCTATCATCAACCTCAACATCCTGACTTCAGTACATGAATGCATTGCTTTTGTTTATGTTTTAACGCCCAACACTCTGCCCCATATAAATAGCTGGTCTAATGACCATCCTATAAAATTTTGCTTTTTACTTGTTTGGTATTTTTCTGTCACATAAATACCACTAGCCCGTCTCCATTTGGACCATCCTACTCCAATCCTACAGGTAATATGATCATCTATTTTCCCACTTACCAAAAAAAAAAATCATCATCTATTTTCCCATTTTTTGTATAACCGATCCTAAGGTTCAAAACTGATTATTCTGAGTAACCTTAAGTTTCAGACTCAGAGGAAAGTTATACATTGTTTGGCACCTTTGGATTAGTGCTGATGCTAGCTTAGTATATCGACCCAAAAAAAGTGACACCTAATGTGGATACATCCTTGGACACCATAGTTTAAAGAAGTGAGAGTGGGAGCCAGAGAATAAGGATTTTGGAAATACCACAAGGTTGAGAGCATCTCAGAGCATCCGTGCACTTGCATGTTTTAGTCTATTTCTGTATTTATGTATCTTAAGAAGTGGCACCTTTGGATTAGTGCTGACGCTGGCTTACTATATCAGTGCAAAAAGGGACAGTTAATGTTATTAAACCCTTTTATACTATAGCATAAAGAGAGAGTGGGAACACAAGGGTCAGAATGAGGATTTTGGAAATACCATAAAGGTCGAGAGCATATGATACAGTGGCAAAATAAAATCTGCTGGCAGCTTTCTGAATTTTTTGAAACTTCCCATATTCTGATTTTGGAAGCTTTTCAAATTTCTGTAATTTTATGATTTTTAGTAACTTTCCTTTATTGTAATTAAGTCAATTATTGCTAGAATTGCTAGGAGACTCTATATAAAGGGTGGCTAGGGTACTGGAGAGATGGTGATTAATTTTATTTTTAATAGATTAGCAGCAACAATTGATTAATTTTATTTTTCCTCCTTGTTCTAGCATTCTTTTAATTTATTATTCGTATCCTCTTGGTAAGGTGGCATCAGTTTGGTATCAAAGCTTTAAGTTTGGCTTTCCGACTAAACGTTGTAGGATGTAAGATCTAGCCAAGCTACCCCAGCAAGTCACAAACGAAGTCGAGAATCTGCATAGACAAGTTGAGATGTTGAACCAGCAATGGGCTCAACATGTTATCAACCCGTCGGTTGATGACAACTTTCCGATGGAGGATGACCTGTCCAACATCAAAACTTTCGCAAAACATCCGTTTTATATTTCGCGTCACCATAGATCACCCGACGATCGGATCGACCATCGTTGGGAGGCAAATATCAAAATTGAGATTCCTGAATTTCACGGGAGTCTAAAGGCAGAGGAGTTTATCTATTGGATAAATACCACTGAGAGAGTTTTTGATGACCACGAGATACCAGAGCACTTGAATGTCAAGCTCAAAGCTATTCGTTTAAAAGGTAAAGCGTTGACATGGTGGGAAAAATTACGGGTTACCCGAAAGCATAGAGGTAAGCCAAAGATTGTAGAATGGGAGAAGATGAAGAAAAAGTTGAAGAAACAATTTTTGCCTTTTAATTATGTCCAAATTTCATAATGTGAGGCAAGAAGGCCGTAGTGTGGAAGACCTATCAGAGAGAGTGAAGAACAGATTGTGGCACACTCTATTAGCGGACTAAGACTCAACATACCAGAAGTTCTGCTCTTGCATTCATTTTGGTCAGTTTCGGAGGCTTATCAATGAGCTTTGGTGGTGGAGAAACAACAAAACAAGCAGGTTTTGCGCTCCAGCAGCACTTCCACAAGGTTGCAGCGCACTTTCAAGTGCAAATCAGCTTCTACAACAGTGCGAAACGAGGCCCAACATGTGGGACAACAGCTGGCACTTGTTTATGGGGTTAAAAAGCAGGCTGCCACTGTTGAAAACTTTCAATATTATGGAGGGCCAGCAGGCCAAAGTCAAGGTGGAGACTGTGGACTGAAGTGTTGCAAGTGTGAAGAGCCTGGCCATAGATCGACAGAGCGCAGAAAAGATGAAAAACAGATTTTGATCGAAGAAGATGATGCAACCCCAGAGGTGATGTCACATTGAAGTTATAAGCTATAATTTCAGCTATTCAGAAAGTGATGTCACATTGAAGTTAGTACAATCTTCCTAAGTCTGAAGGCCTGCCTGCAAGCTGACTCAGGTAGGCTCACTTGACACCGAAACATGGAACCATCACTGGTCAACCAAATTCCATTCGATATTATAAGCATTCAAGACATTGCCTTTGTAGTAAAGGAAGCATCACAAAGCTTGAGCAATTACACTGATAAGTTTAACTCCACATGATCACATTTCCTGAATCATCAGTTTCAACGGACTTCTTTTTGGAAAAAAAAAAAAACAAAAATCAGTGTCAAAGTGTCCGTGTTGTTGGTGGATAAATGTTTCAAAATAAGGCCCACAAAGATGTTTACTCCATAGAGAGCGCAGAACATCACCTCAGAGTGCGACTCACTAGTCCCTACCTTAAACCAAAGCCCTTTCTAATGCTCGAGTACTTTAAGATTTCAGACGTAAGAACTGATCAACGTGAATCATAGTTAGCAGTAACGTTCTACAATTTAAAATTTTGGTTCAAATTCCTGTAACTAAATTCAGCATAAAATATAAAGTGACTCGAGCCTCATCAAAATATAATTACTGATTTTTTGCATAAAGATGAAAAAGAAAATTGTATTGGTAAATACATAACATCGATTAAGGAAATATAATGAGAATTAAAGATTTTGCATACTATTCGTCGAGTTTCCTCTGGTTTTGGGGTAAAATTTTCCCTTCCATTCACTAAATCCATGTACAAGGGAGGAAGTTGCTCAACCAATGGAAGAACTTGTTTCATAATGGGAGGGCTAAGGTTCTCCAACTGTTTCAGAGTCATCTCTGCCTGAAAAGATATTATCAGAAAATATCAGTTTTCCATTTAGAAATCATTAATTGCAACTGTATTGTTAGGCTGCAAACCAAGCATATAATTAGTATTACACCAGTAAGACATAATGTTATTTCTATATATATACACTAGTCAAAAGAAATTGTAGTATTACTTTGTAAAGTATGATTTACAAGAGAAACAAAGTTAAAGAAATTAAATTCCAAAAAGTAAAGGCTTGGGCTGATAAGGATGAGAACTCAAAATTTTAAGTCCGAGCAGCTATTTTGAGCAAAAAATTGCCAAAAGTTAGGTAAGCCCCCAAGCACAACATGTAGACAAGACATACACAAAATGATGCACTTCAGTTTCAAAAAATGAACGACAACAGTCTGCCCCTACCAATTAACTGAATTACTAGATTACACCACTAGTGATGGCCTTTAAGAGAAAATCAAAAGTAGCCAAGAACTGGAAGGCGGGCGAGGAAGAAGGCAGCAAAATTAGAGTTCCAATATGTTTTAGTTTTATCTACTACAAAATAAATAAATAAAAAATAAATTCCTAGCTACTTATTTCGTGGTCAAAACTAGATCAAAAAAACCCCTAGCAACTTATTTCGTGGTCACTTGATCATCAAGTTGTAATTTTTATTAACTTGAGTACCGATTTTGAAGATTTGAGGGTTCACCACAGGATCAAACCTTGGACAATTTGAGTGTACAAGAAGGAAACTATTTTTCAAGCTGGTTTTGTTTCCAACTCCAATCCAAACACACAGACGTTCTCGAAAGTTTTTTTGCAACTTTTTCAGTATTATCAAGGACTCTCTAAAGTTAGAAAAACTCAGCATTTATCAAGTTCTATTATTGGGTGTTTTGTGTTTTTTCTAGAGAAATCAAGTAAAAAATTTCTTAGTTTTGTTTCTTTGATTTGAACAAACACATTCACGTTGAGTGTATAGTGTCTTGTTCTTTTTCTGTTTGTCATATAGTGAGCTTTGCTACAGAGTTATCCACTTCGATCAGAGCAAGAAATTTCATTCAATTCTTCGCATTGTTCAGTGAAAAAAAAGGCAATTAATCACTAAGAGAATTGGATCATCGTGAGGTGATTGAGTTGGCTTGGATTAGAGTTGCTGGTGATTCCAAAGGCACTGTAGTTTTTTTTAAATAAAAAAATAAAAAAAATAAAATAAAATAAAATAAAATAGAGGAGGTAAAGCAACAACTGGTGATTTTGAAGGCCCTGGAGTCGGAGAACTCATCGTACTCTTTCTCGAAATAGTGGATTGATTCGCCTAAAATGGTTAGCCTCCGTGGTTTTTCCTCACTGAGATTTTCCGGTAACCATCCTAGTGTCTCTCTTATTTTGCTTTACTTTTATTTTTATTTTGTGTTCATTGATTGGTTTTGTGTTAAATTTGATAGCATCGGAAAAGAAGCTAAAAATCAATTAAATGAACAAACTAGAACCTAAGAAGTACGAATATGCATACGAGACACGTATACAACATAGACACACACACAGATACGATGACACGACAAATTGTAAACTATTAAGATACAAGCACCATGACGACTAATAAATATATCTTTTTATATATGATCCTATATTTTATGAGTAATATTATTTTTCTTTTCCTTTTTTCATTGGCAAGAAACTCGCGCACCCATTTGCCCCTACGGGGACTCGAACCCTCGCCATCCCTTTTGCAAGGTAGAGGAGATGCCACTAGGCTACAGCCTTTTGGTAGTAATATTATTTTTCATTAACCTAACAACGAAAATTTCACAAATCATATAATTAATGAGCTATAAAAATAATTAGTTTATCATTTATTAAAGAACTACATAAATGAATTCAATCCACAACAATATAATTGTTTTTTAAACCAAAATTTTGAAAATTTTATGTTATGACAGCCATATTATTAAAAATGTTTCAAAAAAACTACACATTATATTTACACTTTAACCAATCTTCTTACTTTCATTTTTTTTTAAAAAAAAAAAAAAAAAAAATATTGTATAAGTATCATAAAAGAATTACACAAGGGCCAAATATGGCTCCTAACCTTTCAACACATCGACAAAATCCACCAACTCCTCAACGGATTTACAATTTCTTCCCTGAATCCAAAAAAATAAAGACTTACGAAATGAGAACTTAAGAACCCACATAGGAGCCCCCTCTCCCTTGAAGGATCTACTACTTCTCTCCCTCCTAAGATCTACCATAAGCACATGGGTGCCCCCCAAAAGCATCTCAAATTGAGACCACAACCTCTCCAAACCTTGAGCAAGCTCACTAAGGAAAGAGGAATGACCCAATGAAACCCAAACAAACCTGTTCCAAATCATGAGAGAGAAAGAGAGAGAGAGAGAGAGCAAGCAGACATTTGTATATATCATTTACAAACCTAATAAGCCTATGTAGGCTTATATAAAGTATACAAGGTTGACTTAA
>JAOTQH010229568.1:0-13987 GCA_025631255.1 Cornus kousa
TTTTTGTCACTATGCCAGATTTCACTAAAAATTAAAAATATAAACACCTTAAGCAAATTTTCTTGTGTCACCAAATCATACCTTTAACCAGGATTTTAGAAAGTAAAACTCCCATTAAAAGACAACTTATCTAAATGAGCTCACCAAGCATGAATGAATAGGGTAGAGCACTGTTGATTGATTTAAATTTGTGCATCGAATATTCAAATCTCCACAATGCAATTTGTGTAAATCCAATCGCTCCAAAACCAAACCCTTTTAGCATTTTTTTGTTCTTTCCTTTTCAACATTGGAAGAAGAACCTGATGTTTTAGTACATGAAGAAGAAAATTTCCTGAACACTGTAAATTTCATTGACAAGGATAAATGTTAAATTAAAGCACAATGATTTCATAAATAAAACTCCGTCCGTCCCAAAAGAAGAGTGTCATGTTTGGGCAACTCTCGACTCATTGTGAGTCGCAGTTCCCCAAACATGACACTTTTTACGACGGAGTGAGTAAATTAAAGCACCATGATTTCAGTCACTACATAGAAAAGCAGATTAATTTTGATTAAAGGTTGAGTGAGAAGTCCAGCCCAGTGTGATCTCCATGCTGCTAATTCTATGAATGGCTGCAAGTTCCGAATTCAAGAGCCGATAGACCTCCAGGCACACCCGAGCTAGGACGAGCACAAAACAATGTCCTTCCGGGTATTTGATACCCATTGTTTGTAGTCCAATAATTTGTTCCTCTAGGTGTAGACATTCCTTCGTAGCCATGACCAAGTCCAATATGGGACATAGGTAAAGAAAGCTCATGAACTATCAATGGCATTGATGGAAGGTAATGGGAACCATGGACCAACTGCATGTGTCTAGGGTAATGAGGCTCATGACCTAATGACTGCTGCATTGGAGCACCAAAAGATTGGTTGAAAGAAGCGCAAAGAGGAAGGGCTAACACAATCGAATAGGTCATGGTATTTCTAACTCGCTCAGATGCAAATGATGATGAAACGTAGGTGCCAGCCAAACGTGAGTAGCAACTCAATCCTGGAGCTGGTTCCAGCCTAACAGATTTCTGCAAGCAATAAAAAGTTAGATAAAAAAAGTGTGTTATTTTTAGGTTGGGGGGTTGGGAAAGTTACTCATACATTCACTGTTCAGAACTTGAACATGGTGATAGCACATGACCGAAGGCTCAGTGGCCAAATATATAGATAAATAAAAATGATAATAGTAATAATAATAGAACTGTGAACACCTAAACTTACCTTCCTACCTTTACTTCTGCTGTTTCCCTGCTTTTTTGAAGGGTTTCGGGTGAAAAAGAAACCTCGTACACCCAATTTCTTCACTGAAGTAGGTAAAGAAAACCTTCCAAGCTTTACTTCTATTTCTTCACTAATTTTCTTCATTGAAGAATATACCATATCATGACTAATATAACTTCCCATTTAAAAAATAAATAAGGGAAGTTGTCACATGGACAATATAACTTCCCATTTACCAATAAGACCACCTTTACAAATAACAAATGATAATCTCTAATGCTATGCAGCAAACAATATTTTCTCATTCAATTTCATTTATTAAGGACTCAAGTTGATCTGATTGTAAGTAAGTGATAATTTTGAATGCCTTGTCCTTTTATATTGTTTAAAACATCTATAATTACATTTATCAATTGTCATGGTAATATATTTATATAATATATATATATATATATATTTGTGTGTGTGAACTTGAAAATGTGCAACCACATACAATGGAGATGAAATTGAAAAAGTTCCTAAAAGTCTAAATTAGAATTCTAAACTGTTATTTGACATAATTAAACTGGTTCCCAGCTTCATCAATCTCGCAAAATTTAGGGAGGCACCGACACTTTGTCCAAAATGCATTTTTTGAGATGGGATGTTGTCAGGCCTAAAGCTGAGGGTGGATTTGCCTTGAGGTGTGTGGAAGACATTCAGAAGGCTGTTTTCTGTGGAATGGCATGGGATTATTTGAGTAATAAAAATATTCTCTGGAATAAATTGTTCAGGGATAAGGATGTTAGAGGTTCTTCATATTGGAATGCAATCCAGTCATACTATGCTTCTCCTACATGGAAGAATATGCTCTGTTAGGAACATCATGCAAGAGGCAGTGTCTTTCCAGATTGCTAAAGGTCACAAATTCTGTTGGGTAAATTACACGGCCCTCCCTATGGTTTGGGAAATTACACGAACCAACCCTAAAAATGAAATATTCCTACATAGGACCGTCAAATGGACTAACGGACCTGTCTAAATTACTGAAATGCCCTCAAGTTGCTATGGAAAATGACTGAACTACCCAAATGCTTTTAGATACACACACACACACACATATGGGGAAACCTAACATCCCTTCTTTCATGGGGAAGATATGGTCTTCCCCAATTTTCTGTTCGACAAAACGAACCCTATTAAAATCTGCCAAGTCATTTAAATCATGGGTAATTAATGTAATTTTAGAAACTGATTTCTTCATCTTCATTTACCGACCTTCCCCCGTTTGCTTACACACACACACACACACACACAACAATCCCCCACCCACCCCACCCACCTACACTTTCCTCCGGCCGACCACCACCACCCCAGATTGTTCGCTGGAGACTAAATTGAAACTACATCGATTCTTGGGTTGGGTTGAATCTTGTTTTCAAACATGAGGTTCTGGATTTGATCTTATAGAGGATAGCAGTTCCGACGACAGCGGTGAACGATACCAACGAGCAAAGTCTGAACGCCGAGAAGCAAGGAATCCGGCAATGTTTCGGCAAGCTAAGTCTGAACGGCAGCGAGACAAAACCAATGAGACAAACCAAAGAAAGCCCACATCAATTTCTCCTCACCACTCTAACCTATAACGGCTAGTTGGGGCTGTGACGCTCATATATATTGTTGTATCAGTGAGATTATTTAGTCGGTTTCAGATGGAAAAAAAGAAAAAAAAGAAAAATAGAGAGAGCTTCATCGATGAAAGGAGTTCAGACCAGAAATTCAAAGATGAGAAACAACTAGAGAGACCCTACAATGAATTATTTTCTTTTTTTTATTATTATTTTTATTTTTTACATTTAGACTGCTAATTTACTGAAAAAGACTTTAATTACTCTCTTTAACTCTCTCTCTCTCTCTATATTCACAAAAAAGGAATACCTTTTCCGGTAACCGGAAATGACTAGTCCCATTTAAATTTTCTCAAAAACAGTGAAAACCCCCAAAAAAGAAAAATTGTGACAATGGAAAATGAAAACCGCATACGATCATACATACATATAAATATATATATATGTGTGTGTGTGTGTGTGTTAGCCTATACTTTCCCGGAAAATGAAATGCAACTTCCTAAAATTTCGAGAAAATCCTTCCCTATTCCGTGCAATCTACGAGAAACAAAAACCAGAGATTTATGAGAACTTAGTCGGAACGCAATCAACTTTGGATGATTTGTTGAGGATGGTCAGTTTCTGCGCAAGCCTGTTGGAGAAGTTCATCTCAAGGTTCACATTGAAATTCCCACTCTGCAAATAAGCATAGGTGTGTTTATAATTTAATTCAAAATATTATTATTTGATTCGAATTCTTTGCTAACATGTCTATTCACTACAAAGTCTATATATATCATTAGGGAACATTCATGCATCGATTGCATTTCTCATATTGGTTCAGCCAAGGTCTGTATATCCATAGTTATGGTAATCTTTTGCTATTTGGTAGAGAGTTGGTATTTTGATAATTCTTGTTGCTTTTTAAGGTTCAAAATGTCTTTGACTGCAACAAAGAGTAATATGGGAATTTCAATTTATTCAGTACATGGCATCAGCAAAATCAGTCATTGACTCGCGTTGATTGTTAAAAAGGGAGGTATGTGTATTAACATTTCATTTTTAGGGAGGTCCGAGTAATTTCCCAAACCATAGGCGAGGTGTCCTTGAAATTATGGTAAACCATAGGGGAGGTCCGTGTAATTTACCTAATTTTATTTATATCAGGATCCTTGGAGTGGAGGTTAATCTCTAATATAGAGATTTTGACATAGGATCATTAGGATGCTACCCTTCCCCAGAGATTCACGAGTTAATGTCATTATGCAGAATCACAGGTGCTGCTTTGATGCTTTTGTTCATAGAGATCTGCAGAATGGTATACAAGCCATTACAGCTGTGAATATACATACTGGAGTTGACAAGTTGTTAAGGATTGGAGGTCAATTTAGCTTCAAGCGAGCATGCGAGGTTTGTAGATCACACAATGCTGAGGTGGATTGGAGGAAACTTAGCTAGAATAAACCTAGACCGAGGACTAATTTCATTACTTTCATTGTCCTTCATGATAAGCATCCATCCTTTATTAATCTGCAGAAGAGAGGTTTATCTCTCACATCAATCTGTTTTAATTGCTTTCAAAATTCGTATAGCAGACAACATCTGTTCTTTCGGGTGTGAGTTTGCTAGACAGTTTTGGGGTTGGCTTAGCTGCTGTCTTGGTTGGGCTTGGTGCATCCGAAAAGCCAAGTCACATGGATGGTTCTCTATGATCTTGTCTACTGGTATTTGGGCTATTTGGCAGGAACGCAATCTGAGATTGCACAAAGCAATTGAGAGAACACCTGTGGAACTTGCTAGAAGTTTGGTTTTTGAAGCTATGGACCTTGCTGCTGCTTCGTTTGTACTTAGTGTTGTGATGCCAATTATTTCTATGTCCTTTGCTTTCCAGTTTGTTAGAAGTGGTCATTCTCGAATGGCCACATTTCTTGATGTTCAGGGATGGTATGCCCTCTCTTAATCTGATGTACTGGATTGTTATATCTTCGAATGAAATTCAACCTCATTTATGAAAGAAAAAAAAGATTGTAATATTGCCTCTCATTGTTTGACACGGCAAATTGAGAAAAAGTAAAATAAATAAACCTACGGCATGGTGGAGAAGAAAGCAAATCATGCCTCACATATATACAGTAGACAAACATTAAGGTACTATAAGCCTAAGAATAGAAAGGATAGTCTGTTGAATGGAGAGTACAAAAGTTACTTTTGTGGAGTTGAAAGTTGATCAGATATAAAAGTTCGTCATTAATGGATTGAAGGGTGTTTAATTTATAAAATTGTCCCAAAAGATGCTCAAATGTACCCTACTGCCTATTAGATTTTATGTTAACAATACAAACCACTACTTCCAGGGAGTCCTTTAAAGAATAAAGCACATAATCTGATGCATTGAGGAAATCCCCAGATTAGGATCACAAATGGTTGCAGCTGTCACATGTAACCATGTCTAATTAAAAAGTAATAATCATAATGATCCAGGTCACTCAATCCCTTATACTAATGAAATATGTAACAACAATAATAATAGGTGATGCTAGTGCCAAAAACCATTTCATTGCAACCACAGGCAGAGCAGGATGAGCTGCTAAATTTTAAAGCACTAACCTGTATAAGTTGTTGAGCCTCCTGAACCTGTGAAGAGGTGCCTCTAATTTCGACAGTGGCCTTGTCAAGACTGCCCAGAGTCTCTGACACAGTAAGATGCACTCCACTAGTATGATGAATCTAAACAACATTGGCTCCGGCGATCCCAACGATGTGCTCGGCATGTTTTAATGGTACTTGCATTGTGCATGTTATCTAAGACAACAATATAAAAAATAATAATAAAAATAATATCTAATCACAAAAACAATAAAAGTACCAAGGAATAGTAACAATTTCGATAACAAAGAGATGAATACAAAAGGCAGTAAACTTGATCAGCCCTCAAACTAAAAGGTTGGTGTGTGGTTGGATTAATCAAAAAAAAAAAAAAAAATTTATTTGAGAAAATGTGGAAGAAAATGTTCAAAATAAGAAAAGACGAAAATGACTTTCACAAGGGGTGTATCATGGAATCAAGCCTTTTTATTATAGATTCTTTTGGTACGTTCAACTCTGATCAAATCACTCCTCCATACTGCTGTCTTGGATAACCTCTGGACAAAAAAGCATGCAAATACACTCTCTATGGGTGTGAGGATTGTGTGTGCCACAAGTCAAGGCAGCGATTAGAATTCTGCACATTGTGTTTAAGAGGTTTTGCTTTGTTTAATTTGTATTAAAGTCCCATATGAATAAAACAGCCATTGGGTAATGGTTAATTGATTTTACAAAGCATTTAAAATTCTTTTCAAGCATTTTGCTGCTTGGTCACTTGTCTTGGTAATACTAAAATCATTGCAATAACTTAGCCAAATTAACAGAATTTTAAAACTAAAGTTTGGTTAAGTCACAACAGGTTTTCAACAATGGGTCATCTTTTATATTTTTTGCCTTGCATTTTTTATATACTAGTAGCTATTGCAATTTATACTAGTGACTCAAGCATATTGGATTGGCACCAGCTACCTTGTCTGATTGTAAATGCTCAATGCAATTATGTATTAAAATTAGTATTATTTTTTTCATAGGTAAGCAAAACCCACAAACTCACAGACACCACAATATTCCTTGCGGCTTTGATTGAGATCAAATTTGATCAAGTTGTGGATGTTCTTGTTGTAAAGCACAAAATGGAAGCGAAGAGAGAAATGAAACACGAAGAACACAAGGATATTACGTGGTTCAATCACTAGGGCCTACATTCACGGCACAAAGAGCCCAAAGGGCTACATCATTTTATAATATATTCTCTCTTGATCTTTGTATACAATGATCACCTCTATTTATAGGTAAAAGAATAGAGGTGATAAATATGGAAAATACATTACTGGAAGATTTCTAAAATCAATAGTATAAATTACTCCAATCAATATTCGATCATAGGCTAAAATCTCTCCTATGATATTCTCATATCAAATATTCTGTCAATGGGTAATTGAAAGATTCCTATAATAATATATTCCAAATATAGCATCTTCTAACAAAAATATATATAAATAATTAAATCGAATAATTAAACACACACACACACACACACATATATATATATATATATATCATTGATTACTCCATTGGCTGTTGTGTTTGCAGTGGAAAATTGAACAATTAAATAAATGGTAATAGAAAGAAAATCTATTGATAAATGGCATAATTCAATACTTATATTTGTTCCTTTGGTATCAAATTTCTAAGTTCAAGGGCTCGATGAAGTTGTGTGTTGGAATGTTGGATTCAAGGGATTGAAAGGGAGATGTCTATGTTGAAGTCTTCAGTTACTAAGTGGAGATTCTCCTTAATTGGAAGTATAAAACCTACATGATTGGGAAAGTATTGATTGAAAAAAATGTTCAAAGGGAAAAGAAAAGTACCTCTATCGACACACCTAGAATTGTATGGACCTGGGTACCAAGCAGCCAAATGAAGTAAAAGCTTTGACTTTGAAGTAGTGTTTTAGAGCCTGGATGGTCTCTAAAACGATCGAGTGCATACCTACTGATAATTTTTTTTATTTACTTTTTATTTTTTGTGTGTGTACATCTATGAAGTGTAAACACTATATCTATGTAGTTAAGTGCCCAAATTTATGAATTCTATTTATTCATTATGGCCATATTAGGATGTATTTGTACAGAACTTACCTTGGCTCTATTTTGCATGAATGGGGTTTTTATCATTCTCAAATTAAGATTCTTTCCTTGACAACAAGGCTCTTACTATTACTATTGCACTAAGCAATATCCCTAATTGCCTGGATTGTTATATATAATGCATATATTCATTGACCAAACGGTGTGTTTAATTTAAGATGATAGAGATATATAGAAAAAATGAATTTCCCTGTTGGCACATATGCAAAAAAACTATCCTGGTCTGTGTATATATTTTCTTTGAATACATCTGTATGTATGATCAAAATAATGGATTTCAAAAGAGTCAGGAAGGCATTGTTGTCATACTTTCTTTAATCAGTTTGGAATTGAAATGATTAGGTTGTCGTCAGCATCATCATTACATTATCACCATCATCGTTGTACAAGCTAAATAATATAATCGGTACATTGATTTTCTGTGCAGGTAGTGTGGGGAAAAATTTCAATGGTTGATGCAGAGAGACGACTTTTGGCAAATGCACTGAAAGACCCTGATAACCAGCATTTTGTTTTACTTTCTGATAGGTGATTACATGAAAAAGTTACTATAATTATATTTTTTCTGCTAAATTATGATCTTTAACTCTTATCTATTTCCGATGAATTGTTTTCTTGCATTGCAGTTGTATTCCACTGCGCAATTTTGACTTTGTATACAACTATTTGATGTACACAAATATCAGCTTCATTGACAGGTTTGCACAATGTTTCCACATATTGGGAACCACTTCCCTTGTACATAGCTCTTTAGATGAGCAATTTCCAATTACCATACATTTTTTAACTACATTATAACTATGAAACTATTTGTAAGCATTTGCTGCTTCTATTTGCTTACTAAATAGGGGTTGTCAAATATTATAATTTATTATATTGCAAAATTGCTTTATATGTGTTTTATTCTCTCTTACTGATGCACTTTTTATGTTTGTTCTAGCTTTGTGGATCCTGGTCCGCATGGAAATGGCAGGTATACAGAGCATATGTTACCTGAAGTTGAGAAGAAAGACTTCCGGAAGGGCTCACAGGTATACTTTCACACATCTAATGTGGAAGCCATGATTTTATCAATCTGTAAAAATTTTAATGTGTTTTTATTGAAGAAGGGCCATATAAACATAAACTACCTGCAGTAGATCTGTGTGCAAACTATTATGACATTTAAGCCCTAAAATTCAAGGGGTTATAAATATGAGTCCCTTTGTCAACTTTATGTCAATGAGGTGATGCATTGTTGCAATGCGCTGTAAAATCTTTTCGACCTTTTTTTATTTTTCCTTGTTTCTTTTGGTGGTGGTGGTAGTGAAGAGGGGTGGGGGAAATGGTATTGGTTTAGATATGTCAATTTCAGTATCCTCAACTTTAGTTTTCATCTAAGTTTTAAATCCAATCAATCAAACCAGTACACAATCAACACAAAATAAAGAGTAATTTGCTCTGGAAAAACCTGAATTGGAAAAAAATTGTGGACCTTGTTACGAGCAATTCAATTCAAATAAATCCACTATGTGAAGAAAAGATTACAATCCAAAAACCCTAAAAAACAAGATCATGCTCAATGGGGCCGTGTGCATCACAGTCTCATGTTTGGTTCTCACAAGGCCAGCCTGGCCTCAAACTCATGCTTGACTCTTATGAGCTTAGTTGTTGTACTCCACGCAATCAAACCCTTGATCTGTCCTCTCCACGAGTTAGTGAATCCAACTTCTCCATGAAGCTATTGTGTAGTGGTTACGAGTTTCTGCTGCTTGATTGTTTTTGATGATCCGGTTTAGCAGGAAATCACTGGCATGAACAAATCACGCACAAACTCTCTCAAGTGTTATATATGAAAAACAAAAATCTTGCAGACAAACATTTATAATGTGTATGCAAAGCAAGCTTGAAATTTCCGATTTTGTGAAAAATTGCAACACCAATCCATGAAGTTGCTAAATCTCCTCTCTATCTTCTAGAAACCCTAGGAGGGTTTATAAAGAGTCCAATATTTAAGTCTAAGAAAACTATAAAATTTATTTAGAAACTTTTTATTAAGTTTGAAAACAAATAGAACGCGTTTTGATAATTAAAAGCTGTTAATTTTTCACGTCTGGACATTATGCAGTGACCAGTGATATGTCTGCCAAGACAGCCACCATTGGAAATACACTGTACTGTGCATAACTCACTGTGTAGTTATGTACCGGTGGATAAACATGTATAGGCAAATAACTCTCTACCTAGTTTTATAGCAATGCAAACACCTTGTAACAGGGAAAAACTTGTTGTCTATTGTAACTTGAGCAAAATTAAGCCAAAAATCAATGTACTTATTTTTCAAAAAACATGTTGAACAAATAAGACATGCTATCAAATTCGAATGTGTTCGCCTCACTCATTTACCTTGTTCTAAAGTGTATGTCCAATTAGTTGTTCATGAATTAATGATTTTCTGAATGTAGCACAGTCCATGCTTTCAACAATTCAAGACTCAAACTAAAAATTCCAACTCAATTGGGCTTCTGACTGAAAGAGACAAACAATGACGTGAAGTCCTAATAGTTTTTGTTTTGAATTTCTACAGTGGTTCACAATGAAGCGGCAGCATGCTGTGATCATAATGGCCGACAATCTCTACTACTCAAAATTTCGGGATTACTGCAAGGTGATTCTGTTCCTGAATATGAGTTGATTTTTAATACATTTGTTTATGATTTGAAGTTTTGATATATGGCATGCAATTGTTGTTTCTAATATCTTTAGGAACAGTTTCTTCTGTGAATTTCAATTTTTTTTCTTATTGATACTTCTGTCTTTTCTAATAGGTTTTGTGAGTTATAGCCAATGCAGTTAATACCCTTTTGCTTCCATTGATTTACTATTTCATCTTGGCAGAACAGTTTAATTTCTACTTTGTGAAATATGTTTGTCTTATTTTTGAGATCTGTATAGTTTATCTTGCTCTACCTATCTCTCTGTTGGTACTTTTTAGAACTTACAGTAGTATTTAGCTTGTAGAGGAACAGCAGTTTCTCTTTAAGCGTAAATGCAAAAGTAGCTGCGACATGAGATGGACTGCAAGTGTAAAAAGGGATTAATCTCATCTAGTATCTTGATAAAAATAATTTACATGGAATTATTATTAAACAGCTAATATTGTACATAGACAATCTTGCTATTGGCCAATTCCACTAGGTGAAGTTACCCCCTTGATCATAAATAATGAATCACGATTTATGTCTCTGCTCAAACTAATAAAGTGGTGCCAAGTGAAATATATTCACTTTATCTGATTCAGTAGCTCTAATGCTTGGGGGTGATATTCTCTTCCCTCCCCCCCAATTGAATGAGTGATTAATTTATTTTTGCAGCGTTCAGTTTAGGAGAGATTACTTTCTATCCAAGATGGTGGGCTTGAAATGCAAGAAGTTGTCCATTAAAAATATGAAATGTGACATGGCAAAGCATATTTTATCATTTCCTCATATCGTTGTCATTGGCTTATCTTAGTCTTGGGGTTGGGTGCATAAATCTTGTTTGTTGTCATTGACGTGTATCAAATTTGTAGTTGGCTGCATAAATCGTGTTCGTTGTCGTTGACTTGTATGAAATTTGGAGTTAGTTGCATAAATCGTGTTCTACAGCTCTAGGATGTTGAATGCCATGAAACATATTCGATATAAATATTTAAAAAAAAAAATATTTATTTATTTTTTAAATTGTCAAAATCATATACATGTGTGCCTGACAGTTTTTTATTAAGACACTCTTGGACATGTCTTGAACACATTTGGACATATTTGGTATTTTAAAACAAATTTATATAATCATGAACATGTTCGATAATTCCCTAAAACTCCCGACGATTTGTTCAACATGCCTCACGATGGTTTGTTGTTGGCCTTTCTGTATAGAAAAAGTATGTTACTGTAAATAAAAAATAATATAATTGGAAAAGGATTTAATATATACTCTGTCCTAAAATTCTTGTTCATCTTTCTATCACACGTCCCATTCCAAAAATGAATGTACTAATTTTATAACATTCCCAAACTATCCTTTTGACATTGATTTAATTAAACTAGTGCACTAATTAGTAATTATGGAGTACTCCTTTGTCTTTTAACAAGGATAAATTTGGAAATTACTCTTATCAATACAATAAAAAAGTATTAAAAACCGACTACCTTAAAAAGTTGGATTCCCCAGACACCCCAAGAATTTTGGGACAGGGGGAGCATGTTAGAGGATTAAGAACAAATTTCTCTCCCCCTCACACAAACACAATTTGAGACTTCCATCGAAGGTTTGGGTATATATATGTATATAAATATATATAGTGGCATATAGATGTTAGAGAAGTCCATACACCAGGCATTCTTCTTATAGCCATAACTTTCTTGTACTTGTTCCTTCTGGAAAATGTTTGGAGTTTCAAGTGTGCGGTTATATTTTTTTGATAGATGCCAAGCGGAAAGATCATGCATTTATGATCTAATTATCATCATCAAATTTCCATTACTTCCCTTGAGTCAAAATTTCCTCTTTTCAACCTTGAACAGAAACGCACCATTATTGATGGACTGAAGGCTGTAGCCTATCGACCTGTCCTCTTCAGGGTTACAGCATACGAACAATGGCAAATTTTCTTCATTAGCTGATGAAACTCCAATAAGTAGAGAGTATCCCAAAACACACTCTATATTCCTTGTGATAGTTAATAGATGCCATAATTCCATTCACTAGAATTTCAGCTACTTTTTGCATGTGTTTTGTGCGCTTGAGCTCACACATCTGGTTAAGGGTAGGTTAAGAAAACTCCGCCAGTGTTGAAATAACACTGCCGGTCCCAAGCCCGGATAAAGGAGGAGGGTTTTTCAGGTTTTAACTTTTAAGTTTCTGTTAAGATTTTTCTACATGTTTTTTTTTATGAATATTATCCCTCTTATCTGTAGTTGTTTGACAATCATCTCAGGTTGAAAATTTGACTAAATGTCTAGGTTTTTTGAGTTCATATCTTTCCATCAATAACCCAGCCCTTGTATTAGAGAAGAGGGGGGGTTGAAATTGACAGAACTCAGCCCATGGGGATATGGATTTGACAGAAATCACGCATCGAGAAGAACATCATAAAGCCACAATAGTTATTTAAAAATGCAAAAATTACCTACATTTATATTTGTGCTTGGGTGTGTGTATATACAGTAGTGGACATGGCATAGCCGTGTCTTATGCTCACTTTTTTCCTTCCGTGTTTGTTCCAACAGAGCTGTTGCTCCTATTTCCTTCATTTTATTTTATTTCAATCTTCCAAGCTACAATACAACTTCAATGGGCAAACTTTCTTAGAGATATAAAAGAACATGCCATCAAAGATTGTGTTTTGATCATCATTAGCTAGTTTATATTAGACTACAGAGTTTCATTTTTATTTTTTTATGTTTTGCTATCTCCATGTTTAATTTTGTGATGCATTGAATCATTTTTAATCTTCCATTGCATTAATAATTGTGTCTAATGGATTCCCCAAAATAAAAACGGTCCATCTGAAACATTTGGTTTGTTCTCGGTCTATTTTCTTCAATTGCAGATATAAACGGTTAAGGCTTGTCCAACATCATGGCAATGTTCTTTTGAATGATATTAACTGGACTGTTCTCTGATGTTATTAAAGTCCGTCTTTTAGCAAAGTGAAGTGCACGCTTGCTTTTGTAATCTCGAAACAATAATACATCTCCATGCATTAAGCTGGGACTATTAGAAAATAATATTGTATACTATTATGTGAGGAATATATTAAATTGCTGTCCCTCTTTTCACAATCATATATAAAAATCTAACTTTCTCATACTAGTTTTTGAACTTGATTAATTAGGTTCAGCTGAATCCATCAGTTAAAACCTTGTGAGGATCTTCTGCATTTATCATAATATTCTTGTATTATGCCATATATCCAACATAAAAAGGTTGTTCTATCGTCATATGATTTGGACTTTTGGAAAATATGGAACTTGTAAACGTGGTTCGTAGCACCATTGTATTGACCACAACATTTTTTTTTTTTTTTCCTTTTGCAGCCAGGTATGGATGGGCGAATCAATTGTTATTCTGATGAGCATTATCTGCCAACATTTTTTCAAGTGAGAACATTTAATTTTTTATGCTTTTTTCCCTTGCCAAATACTTCATGTTCAACTCTGCTTTACTGAACCAATTTTCTGTTCATTTTAAAGATGTTTGACCCTGCTGGAATTGCAAACTGGTCAATAACGCATGTTGATTGGTCTGAAAGGAAGTGGCATCCAAAATCATATAGGGCTCAGGATGTTACTAATGACCTCATGAAAAATATTACAGTATGTCTCTCTCTCTCTCTCTCTCTCTCTCTCTCACACACACACACACACACACACGCACAAAAGTGCT
>JAOTQH010229579.1:0-13986 GCA_025631255.1 Cornus kousa
GTGATATATTAACCTATCCACCAGACACACACACACTAACAAGAATAATCCTCGTGGTCATTGTTGTACAGGATTTTCTTTTTTTATAAAAGCTTACCCATTCAACAAAAAAAAAAAAAAAAGAATAATCCTGGTGGCAATGACGGACTTTATTTTGCATGAATGTGAGCATTATTTTTTCATAATTCTAGTGAGCTCGTTTTAGAATGAATATTCTTTACTTCCATTAGTATCCCTATATTCTTGCCACGTACTTCTTCTTCTTCTTTATTTTTCCTTTCTGGAAAAAATAATTGAATGGGATCAAAGTATTATGAACTTTGTTATAGCGAGTCATCAATTGATTGATCCCCCTCAATATGACGCAAATGCATCACTTATTCTGGGATGGTTTTCGGTTGTCGATCCTTACAAAGAAATGCGTCATAAATTTTAATTTTCCTTCTTGTAAAGGACTTTGGATTTTCTTTTTCATAATTAAGCTAGCTTACCAAATTAATGTGTTAACATATTTGTGTTCCATTTCAACTTTTGAAATGACAAGAGCAATCCAGTATTCCAACAAAAATGTGGATCCCCTCCGGTGCCACTCCGTAGAGTGCTTCCCATTACATCGCTTGTGTAACAACTCACATTGCTTATGTAATTAACAATTTTACATCGCTTGTAGCATATCGTACGTACTAGCTTGTGGAGTGCTGCACTAGCTAGCCATCTACATCCACCACAGGACAAAGGCACAGGATCTCCTCCAAAGGAGGGGATCCGGCCAGATTCATTCCAAAAAAAGAATATTTCCTTCAGTAACACGTACACTGATATTTTTTGCTTAGTTCTAGATTTTCATTTCCATTATTCCATATGCTCTTAAATAAGACAATTTCTGCATAAAGCATTTGTACATGGCTCAACACTACATAACATTATATCAATCACAAAACTGGTTTTATCGATTTAAATTTAGCAGCATCTGGGTATGGCTACTGTCATCTTCATGGTTTAAAGCATCAGTTTATATATATTTAGAGTGAAGGATGATATATAGTCCAAGCATCTTCCTTTTATTCGTGGATACACCATTCTTCTACCTTAGGTAAATCTTCGTCAAGATACTATCTCTAAAAAAGGAGAACATGAAAGTTTCTCTTGTCTCTGTCTAACAGACCTCGTACGTAAGAAAAGTATTCAATAAAAAAATATTGGTTCAAGATGTGTAAGGATTACAAGGTCTTCCATACAGAGACTAAATCTTGGAATAACAGCTTTCCATGAAAGCAGTGAAATGAAATGATGGAAAATATTGTATGTACTATTTCTTAATAGTAAATTATATATGGTAACTTTTGTAGCAGTAGCATCTCTCTAAATGCATGTAAATGACTTGAATTAATTAAACAAAGAGTTGCAGATTTGTCTATTTTTACTCAACATATATGATAAATCACCTAACTGAATTTACTCAAAATAAAATCTCTTGCAAACTTAAAAAATACCACACATGATCTATAACCTCCCTGTTCTCAAAGAGGAGGAAATTAAGACCGGGCGTGGGCAAAAAGGTAAAATTGTTACCAGTTATGGGGTATTCAAAGAGAATGGAGAGATGTGTAACTGTTCTGAGGTCCTCGTTTTTAATTTGCTGCATTCACTACTTCCTCTAATTCTGTTGATTGCAATGGAGGGTCTCACAAAGATGATGTGAAGTGTGCATGTATATATATATATATTTTATACTTTTTCAGTCAGTACAGTACATTAGCTTTATTCTCCCTTTCAGCTGCAAGTCTGTTTGTTGCTTCCCTCAGTTTTGGGATTCTTTATTACTTTTTGGTCGACTTTGTTTTGTTGACCGGGGGGTTTAGGGTTTTATACGTGGTTGTGATCCAATTTATGGGGAATGTCCCTTGTATGATGTACTCAATAGCTAGCTTTTGAGTTTATAATTACTTCACAAATGGAAGAGAAGCATAAAAGTTGAACGATATGGCTTTTCAGCCATTAGATCCATCCGATGATCAGAACTCAATGTCGGGTCTCACCTAAGGCTACCACAAATCCAATCAAATTGGACATTAAACTTAAGGTGCGTTTCGCTGTATGAAATTGGAGTATTTAAATTAGAACTTGTGGAACTTGAGAAAGTTTTGGTTCAATTTTTTTAATTATTTTTTTTCAAATTCTATTAGTTCCAATTCCAAAGCTTCAATTACATGCAGCTGAATATTTATTAAATTCAATTCCATTTGAGAAAATCTTAATCCAATCCTATCAATAAAATATGGGTTTAGAATGATAAACACCCTGCTATGCAAATAGGGTACATAACACCTTATAAGTTATTAAAAGTCCTTAATCTTTATTTTCAGTGCAAACAAGAGCCTCTTGTTACTGGAGTGATTAAAATACTAAAGTACACTTATGTATATGAAAAAAGAAAAAAAAAGAAAAAAGAAAAAAAAAAAAGAAAAGAAAAGAAAAGAAGGATGAAAGACAAAAAATAATGTAAAATGATTAAAGTACCCTAACAAAAAAGGAAATTGTGTGTTTACATGAAAAATACTATAAGGGCATTTTGGCGAGAATTTGTTATACTTAAATGTGATTTTCTAACATATTATATGGATTAAGCCATTCTTTGTCTATTTTTTAAAACTTAACGGATTTATATATTCAAAATAAAAAATAAAGATATTATTTACCTAAATTTTAAATATTATTGAATATTTTTCCCACTTTACTCATAAAATATAGTGTTGGTTTCACGGTTTCAACTCTTCTAAACACTCCATTATGTGTTTTCTGACCATGGCCCAATGAAAATTACTAAATTAGTCGGTTGTAACCCATTTAACTTAAACACTTCTTAGGCTAAACCAATTCAATTAGAATAAATGACCAAGTGCATAATGCCTGGTTACCCGTGCCGATAAATATTTATGGTATAAACACAATAAATAAACCATATATTGTGAGTATACTTTGCCACTTCAAAGTAAAATTTTGGAAAATTTTTTACTTTGACAATAATTAACAAGTAAATAAATCGGTGTTGAAACACACCTTCTTCTTCTTTTTTTTTTTTTTTCTAAAATAAAATTAAAAAAATATCCTTGAATTGATTTAATTTGACCAGGTCTTTCTTCTTCTTCTTCTTCTTCTTCTTCTTTCTTTTTTAAAATTTAAAAAAAAAAAAGAAGCTCTTTAAGAAACATCTCATCCTGGAACAAGCATGAATCGGTTCTCGACAGCACCACCTCAGCGGGGAGATACAACACATTGGATGCATTTCCTTCACCCGCATTCTCTACTAATTTGAATTCTAAGAATCAAATCAAACGCACAAATACATATGCATGTGTTTGTGTGTGTGAATAGAATGTTGAGTTTTAAGCTTTATAGGGTTTACTTTTGAGGGAAAGAAACCTACGGAAGCTGTGGAAACTGGTACGGGGTAGATAGAGAGAGATGTGATGAGTTCAAAGGATTACTAAAATTAGTAGTCATTTAACCGTTCAAAAAAAAATAATAGTAATCATTTTGATGGTTTACAACCAACGAGAGAATTGTAATCAATCATTCCATTCATTTTCTTTCGCTAGCATCCACGCACAGCAAAGAGAGTTTAAGAGAAGGCAAATTTCACGAGGGTTTAAGGGCGATTAGAACCGAAGATAGAGATAATAAGAGAAGAGGTGTATTCCACTAGAGTTTGAGGGCAATTTTGACATTAAAAAATATTAGAACAAAGCATTGTGTGGGCTAAGAAAATTTTAAAATTATGGTAAAATTACAATTGATATGGTAAAATTACAATAAAGGGCTAAACATGAAGATTTTAGAGCTGATGGATAATGGAAAATTTTAGAGTGTCTATCATGAAGGTCATTGTGTGTGTTGTCACTCAATACCAACTTTGCAATGAGATTGCCTCACGCAAACAGCACGTCAATGCTTAATGCTTAAGAGAGAGTTGATGTTCTACATGACCCAAGTAGGACATGAAGAGAATAGAGTTTTACGTCTTCCAAATTGATATGGAGATTAGAGAGAGAGAAGATTCTATATTAGTAAAGATATAGATATTGTATAAATTTGGAGGGAGTAGAAAGTCTCAGAATGGTGGAGAGTTCTGTAAGGTGTAATTATTAGGATAGAGAGGAGGTATGAGCCTATAAATAGGTGAGGGTTTCATTTTTAACCAATAAACTCTATAAGTTAGACAGGACAACCTTACATCGACTAGTAATAGAAGTCCCTGTGTTCACTCCATTTGTCACAGTGAGAGGCTCTCAATCCAAACGAATGATATTTTTGGTTCACAAATGCTACCTATCATCAGCTACATAATTTTAACAGGGGTGGTATAGTAAATTTTATAAGTTAAATGATTGAGCAGTTAATTAACTTATACTTAACTTATACTGTTATAGTGAATTTTTCAATGGTTTGTTATTTAAAAATGTAAGAAAAAGCATTATTTTCTACTTCTAGTCTGAGAAAAGAATATATAAATAATTAATTCAATAATTCAAATCCTTAAAATAAAATATTGCTATGTTTGTCGGACCAAATGACTTTTTGAATTTGAAATTTTAAAAAATTTAATATAAATTTTAAACTAAATTTTTTTCAATTCTATATACAAAGTATTGCTTCAATGCTTTAAACATAACATATATGTTCTTCCTTGCAGTACATCTAAAAACTTCATTGTAAACTCCAATATGAATAGTTCTGTTATGCTCAACAAGTTGGGCTTTTATGTAAGATGCATTAAATTAAACACATTTTTTTTTTTTTTTAACCATGAATAAAAACTCTTTGGTGTAACAAAACTGAAAATGAAAACAATAATAAAAGGACAAAAATGAGATTACAAGTATAATCACATGTCTAAATCAGCTACATCTCTACTTTGACCACATCCTCCCCTAATTCCACCACTAACATTCTTGCAAGCACATCTGCACTCTTTCTTGCATTCGTTCAGAGTGAAAATCTTGATCTGCAAACATTCGAAGTAGCATTGTGACATGCATTTTGCCTTCGCCGACGCCTCCAAGGCATCGCCGCCGCGCCCTTTGGCCTGTGACAAGACGAGCAGCGCACACAACAATGCCATTGTCATCACTGCCCTCTTGGTCACAGCCATTGTATTGAGATGTACCCAATAACTTGTAACTAAATTGAAAGTTTGATTCTAATTCATTTTGAAAATGGAGCTGAGGATTTGTAATTTATATGGGGAAGACACAATTAGTTTGGTATTTTGAGTTTGGATGAAAAGAAGTTACAGTTGTCTGACAGTTGTTTGCTTGGATATAAATCATAGTTACAACTTACAGCATGTATGACAAGTTATTTTTATCTCGTAAGGGTTGGTTATATATGCCAAAAATAAGTAGCCATTAAAATTTGTGAATGTTGGGGACGTGTTAATTCCTGGTTATTCTAAGGGTTTTCTTGACTCCAAATGACAGAAGTTAAGGTTGTTGCGAGACACCAACTAATTTTCTGTTTATGTAAAGTATAACAATATATATGTGTGTGTGTATATATATATTTATTTATTTTTGGTAAGTAAATCAAATATATGTATTGTCGTGTCAAGTTCTGTTGAACCGGTAGGACAAGGTGTTTCAGGATTACTGCAACCGCAGACATATCTACCCAACTGAGTAATTAATTAATATAAGGGAATCGTCGTTCCCACAAACGGCGCCAACGGTTCGTACCGTTTCCTACAAAACAAAGACGGCAAAGTCAAACACCGATGCGGTGTCGGCCGTTGACCTCCGACGATTAAGTTAGTAAAGGTTTCTAGAGAAAGAATTTTGATAGTAATTCCCTAGTAGGAGTTTTTTTATGTGTATCTTATCCCCGAGTCGTATTCATATTTATAGTCACTTCCCTTATTATTGATAAGGGAATTTCATCGTCCTTAGCCCATGGAACTTATCCCGTGGAAATCTTATCCTTGATAAGATTTGAACTTACCCCATGAAAATCTTATCCTCGATAAGATTTGTCACCATTCTTATCTAATAAAAATAATTATTTTTGAAAACGAAATATTATAACACTTAGTTAGGTCAAGGTAGGTTAGGATTATTTTTCCCTATCAAGAATAATTTCTTATGATACTGCCGTACAAGATAATGAATAACTTTTGTGTGATAATGGTGGGTCCCACCATTTCCATTTTGTTTTTTTCTTATGATATTTTTAATTGAAATATGATAAATAATAAATATCCATCTGAATTTCTATTCGGGTTAAGTGCAAAAAAAACCCTTAAACTATTGCCTTTTTACAAATAATCCTTGAATACGGCAGAATGAGCATGGCTTGAAATACCAGCGAGAGACCTTAAATTGGATTATCACACTTATCAAACAGAAATTTATATTTTTTATTTTTGTGGGTCTGCTTTAGAATAATTGCTAATGCAAATACTTTATATAATCTTTTTTTTTAACCATAAGTGGATTCCTTTCAAAGTTGGTGCTGGTGATTCTGCCCTGCACACTCGTCACCTTTGAATGTGCATTATTTTAATGGTTTCACAAGTGCTCATGCATCATCTTAGAATAGTCCTCTCCACTTTATTGTGGACATTTAGGTGCATTACAGCATTGGATGGGTATATAATGCCTGAATGATCACTATATAGTCTATGTATATATATATATATATATATACATGAATGATATATATACACTTACCGTTTCACAAAAATGTTTCAAAATAATTAAAATGTAATATTTTTTTTAATATTTCTAATTTAGCCTCCTTGTCTCGAAGTTATAAAAGTAATTAAAATTTATGTTGGCCACCAAGAAGGGTATATTTAAAAATTTATTCTTTACATATGTAATAAATAATAATAATAATAATAATAATAATAATAATAATAAAACTACACTATTAAAAAGTCAAGTTCTCAAAAAAAAAAGACATTTTTTTATAGGAGTATATATATTTAAGTTAAAGTAAACATATCTTATGGGATTTGAATTCTCAACGTTTCCATTTGAGAACAAAATTATACCATCGAGGGGTCAAATTTATATAGAGCGGTTTTTTCATAATTTTAGTGGGGGCAATTTCAAAATTTTATAGGTATAATTAAATAAAAAGAAGTATAAATTTAAGGGTGTAAAATACAATAATAAAAAATTTCAGTGGAGGAGCCCACACTGAGCCCTTCACATATTCATCCCTGATTGAGGTAGAAGCCTTTTTTTTTTAATCATGAATGATAAGTATTCTATCATTAAATCAGAGTGGAATACACTTATGTTGCGTTTGGTAGCACCGGATCAATGCTTTGAATTTAAAATTCCTCTAATCTTAAATCCAATATATTAATTGGATACTTTCAAATATAATAATACTGTTCATTTATACACTGATCCATGTTTGTGATGGAGAGAGAGAGTGAGAGGGGTCCCCCCATAGATTGTCTTGGCCATATAATGTGGATGACACAAACTTCCTATAATCATGGGACATTGTATGTGGTTGACATTTCAATTCATGTTGTGGCTAACAGATCATGAAATTTAGTTGAATGTTGGTGGTTTTGATTATACAATTACAGGTGATGTCATGTGTATAAATATCTGGGAAGATACTAGTAGAGAGTAAGGATTATCTTAAGTTTGCTAGTCCTTATATCTGACCATGCAGTGTATTGTTGCTATGACAAAATGGTAATTTAGGCACAATTCCTCTAAATCCAAAGTTTCACGGAGTAATATATTTAATCCTGCTTCTGATTATGGTGAATAAAAATGGCAACAAAATCAGTTGGATTTGCAGAAAAACAATCCAATGTGCCCGTGGAAGTTTCTTTTATTATTTTTCATCAAATGATCATACCTTAAATCTTTATTTTTTTTCTTTTTTTTTTTTTTTTTAACTTAATATTTTATACTTCTATTGTAGACTTTCTGAGTTATTTTTTGGTTTGTTATTTTATTATTATGTAGAAGGGCTAACTCACGAGACTTCTGTAATCACATGGTCCGGGGAGGGAGCAAGTATTCGGTGTGTCTGGTGCACCATGCACCAGGCACATCAGAATCGTCCATGCACAATACGCGCCAGCACAAACAGCTTTGATGGCTCGGTGTACGGTGTATCAGGCACACTGAATATATTCTCTTGGGGAGGGTGCATAGCTTTATCTCTGTATTCGGTGTGTCTGATGCACCGTGCACCCGGCACATCAGAATCGTCCATGCACAACACGCGCCGGCACAAATAGTTTTGATGGTCCGGTATAGGGTGTATCAGGCACACCGAATATATTCTCCTGGGGAGGGTGCATAGCTTTATCTCAGCATGCGAAGAGACTATTTATTTGATTTGAACCCATGACCTTCATATCACAATGGAACAGTGTTACCATTGCGTCAAAACCCACCCTCATAAGGGCTTAAATCGAAATGATCGTTGTTACCGAAATTCATATTTCCTCCCAGTATTCACATGCTATATATGTTAAAATTAACATTGACATGTTATATATGTTCAAACAGAACTGTTTGTTTAATTTAGGCACTGAATGCAGCAACCATACTAAGGGTGCATCAAACACAAAACAATGTGAAATTTGATTGAATGACATCATGAAGTTTGCTACCCAGCAGGATGTGACCCTCTTTTGTTCAAACCTTCCACTTTAAGTTAATGGAATTTCTTTTATATAAAGATTGGCTTGTGCATCTAAATCTGTGGTTGAACTAAAGACTAGCATATTCCGGGTTCAACATATTGACAACATTTCAATAGTGTGAACATTAATCATGGTTACTTTTGTGGCTTTCTATAGATTTTTCAAGATCTTGGTCCACGTTTGTTCAACCTTTGCAATATGATAATGTTCCACTACATTTTCACTAGAAAATTACATATTTTTTTAGGCATTTTTTTGACCCTCTCAACTTTAACCTTCAGTGTTCAACTTAAAAATGTCAAGCACTTCCAAAAAAGGTTGTGGAAATACACACCAGACAAAATCCAAAAGGAACAATTGATGTCATGATATATAATTATACTGTGTTTTTATTGGTGATACCATTGTTAGTGGAATGCTTTTAAATTCCTATAAAAAAATTGGGCATTTTAAGTATTTTAATCTTCAATTTGTATAAAAATTCCAATTTTTTTTTTTGTAAAGACCCCAAAATACCCCCAAACCCCCCTTTTTTTATTTATAAAAATTTCAAAATTTTGAAATCAGGACATTTTAGGTATTGAAATTTTGAATTGAAGATCTTTTTTTACTAAATTTTAAAAATGCATATTTGTTTTTTTTTTTTTTTTTTGCACTTTACCCTTCTAAATCCTGTAGCGTTTTGTATCACTGTGCATTGTCAATCTCATTAGATGATGCCGGCCCTTGGTTAAAAACACAAACCCAATAAAACTTTTTATCATTCCTAAGCTAGGAAGTTTGGATATTTCTTAACCCTAAAGGTTGGCCTAGTTAAAAAAGATTTGAGCCCTGTATCTAATGAAGTATAAGGTTTCATAATCGATTCCTCTCTTAGGTACAAACAATTCGAGTATTCACTAGGAAAAAAAAAAGTATGGACACTCCAACGAAATTGGTGTGATGGTGTCGAACACGGATACGGCTAGACGCATGTCAGATACGGTTAGAGTGTTCAAATTTTTAAATGATTATTTTCTTGAGATGGGTATGGTCTGGATACGCTAACACCAACATAAGCTTATTCATATCTTAAACGTATGCATATTTCTGGTTGTACTTTGCCTAAGCTTTGTTTTCACTTCTCATATCAAAATGTAAGCCGAATTTTTTTATTTTTTTATTTTTCTTTTTTTGGTAAGGTAAGAAGTGTTAAATGTTAGATTATGTAAGCAAAATCAATGAGAGAAAACCAAAAGAAGAAGAGGAAGAAGCATAAAACAAGGAGAAATAAAATAATTAATAGAATAAAAAGTGGAGACATCTTCTAAAATGTGTATGATATATTATTGAGAAATTGAAAAAAGTTAATTTTCTTTACAATAATATATTTTTATTTAGTTACCAATTTTATATATTCTCATGTCCATATCGTGTCATATCCGTATTCGGATCGTGTCATACTCGTTTCCGAATTTGTGCTACCTAAGTGATAGATATAGTTGAGCATGTATATATATGCAAGAATTGGATTGAAAGTTTGTTATGATCAGAAAGGCTAAGAAATATTGCATAATTTGAAAGAAAAAAGATGCACGTTTCTTCCTTAGGGAGCACCTCAGAGAGGAGGAAAATTGATTTATTAGTGGGAAGGTTGTGGAATTTGGCAATGTGATTGTGATTGTACCATGACCAAGCAATTTTCTTTCCTGTTGAGATTGTACCAGACCATACATTTTTTTTTTTTTTTTTTGGTGCTGAACTTGAATGGCAATCTACTCATCCCCACAATCTTCTTTCCACAACCAAGTATTCAAAAAAATTTCTTTTCTTTTTCTTTTTTGAAGAAAAAGAAGACTATATATGTATTTGATTTGTCACCTCTTCATATTTCATCATCTTCTCTATTATATGAACCAATATTTTGGATTGTAGAAACCAAAAGATGGACTCATATAGCGCAGAGAAGATAGAGAGCCAAAACCAGCCTCCACAATTACAGCAACCAAGCAAAGGCACTTCTTTTATTAGAACTTGTTTCAATGGGCTTAATGCCCTATCAGGTCTCTCTCTCTCTCTCTCTATATATATGTGTGTATATATTTATCTGTTTGTATGTGTGTTTTCTTGATGCATTCACCATCATTTCCTACTCCATATCATTCAAGGGGTTAAATTTATCTCCCAAATTGTGACATCCCTTGTGACTTACGGAAGTGATTGTTAACACTTATATGTGTGGATGTCTTGTAACTGTGTAAACACGTTTTGAAAATCGTAAGTAACGGATAGTATGAATGACATAATCACATTTATGACTTTGGCTAATGTAAATGCACTAATAGAGGACTAATGTTTCATACTTTGCTTTCTCAGGTGTTGGGATATTGTCAATTCCATATGCACTCTCTCAGGGAGGGTGGCTGAGCTTGATTATACTTTTCGCTGTAGCAGTTCTCTGTTTCTACACAGGATTACTACTACGACGATGCATGGATGCTCACCCGCTGATCAAAACTTATCCGGACATAGGCGAGCTGGCCTTTGGGGGTAAAGGAAGAGCCGTGGTGTCCACTTTCATGTATCTTGAGCTCTATTTGGTTGCAGTTGAGTTTCTGATATTGGAAGGGGACAACTTGAATAAACTGTTTCCCAACACCGACTTTCACATTGCTGGCCTCAAGTTCGGAGGCAAACACGGCTTTGTTCTGCTCACTGCCCTTGTCATATTGCCAACAACATGGTTAAGGAGTTTGGGGTTGCTGGCTTATGTATCGGCCGGCGGGGTTTTGGCATCCATTGTTCTGGTTGGTTCTGTTTTCTGTGCTGGTGCAGTTGATGGTGTGGGGTTTCATGAAAGAGGAGAACTTGTGAATTGGAGAGGAATGCCTACAACCATGAGCTTGTTTACCTTTTGTTATTGTGGTCATGCAGTCTTCCCCACACTCTGCAATTCCATGAAAGATAGGAGCCAATTTCCTAAGGTAAGAAATAGTACCCCACGTATTCAAGTATTTTGTTTTCCCCTTAAAGTTTAAGCACACGCATGCACTATATTTTTCTCTCATGATCGTTGTTGTCGTCTTTATCAATATCATTCTTTCTTCTTTTACAATTTTTTCTATTATAAGTCATTTTTCCTATTATGTTTAACTTTTTGAAGTCGTTTTTAATAACCTCATCACATTTTATTTTTGGACACCCTCTTCGTCTCTTACTTTTTATTACAACTAATTTTTCTCACTTCACTGGTGCATCGCTAGATCTTCGCTATATGTCTTCAAACCATCTAAATCTACTCTTTCTAAATTCTTACCAATCAACCCTACACATAATATTTTGTCTATAAGGAAAACTTACTCCCAATCTCCCCTTTATTCACTTGAGCTAGTGCGCGCTCATCATTAAGTATTGAAGTTAAAGATGTTGATCAGTGTTTATTTTTTCGTAGTTTTACTTTTTCTCATATGACATCATGTTTTTATCAATTCTTATTCATATCAAATTGATTGGAGATGAGAGAATCAATCAAGATAGGGGAAAGCTAATAAAGTGTAACAACAAATAGAAGTGACAAGTTCCCTGTCGAAATTGAGGGTACTGCATTATTGGAAAGGAGAACACCAAAATTACCTTTAGTTGATAGTGAATCAAGATGTGACCTTACAAAGTACAGAAATGACTTCCAAATAGTGGGAGAACATCTTGTCGGTTTAAATTACCAAAAAATAATTATGCATTTATTAATCTGTCAATTATTATCTCTAACCAGATTTAAAAGGATTATAAACTTAAATTTTGATTTAAAGGGAATTTTTAAAAAAAAGAAAAAAAAATGAAGAAGAGAAGTTAAGAACGAAATAATCAAGAATTGATAGAAAACAAAAATCGCACATCACAAAATGTAAAGATTTATCATAATTCAACGTATAACTATATGGACAATAAAGGTTGGTGAAGAGTTTTAAAAAAAAGCATTCCTCTTTTTTATGAACGAAACTGGCCTAAAGTCCGTTTTACCCTTCTTAGTAATTCCATGAAAGGCTAACAATTAGTGTACTATTATTATTATAAGCAATTTTGGCTGGATATGATGATTACCATTCTCATTGTATTCACTTTCATTGCAGGTTCTACTTGTGTGCTTTGTTCTAAGCACCATCAGCTATGGATCAATGGCAGTTATAGGCTACCTAATGTATGGAGAAAATTTGATGTCTCAAGTGACACTAAATCTCCCTACAAGAAACTTAAGCTCCAAAATAGCAATATACACCACATTAATCAACCCCATCACCAAATATGCCATAATTGTATCTCCAATTGCCACAGCTCTTGAGGCTACATTTCCTTTCAAAAACAGCAGATCCATCAGTCTCCTCATCAGAACAGTTCTGGTGATCAGCACTGTTATTGTGGCGCTAGCCATTCCCTTTTTCGGCTATGTGATGGCGTTTATCGGAGCATTTCTGAGCGTTAGTGTCTCCATTTTGTTCCCCTGCCTTTGCTATCTGAAGATCAACAAACATTCTCTGAGTTTCGGATCGGAGATGATGCTTATTGTGGCAATTCTGGTCATGGGAGTTTTTGTTTCTGTCTTAGGTACATATACTTCTGTAAAAAACATTGTAAACCATATCAGACCAACTTGACTCATGACAGTTCACCATAGAATGCCAATATATAATAAAATCAGTAATTTGCATTTTTATTTTGCTTGAACATGATGTTAAAACTGATAAAAACATGTACTACGCTTGATTTTTAGCCAAAAGGCTGAGAAAGAAAAAAAAAATCAAATTCTAGGAATAGGTTAAATTAGTGTAATGTATTTTTTTTTTTAGATTAACCTGGAGTGGCTCCCAAATCAAATTGTTTGTACTCAGTGCAAGTCGAATCTCGATTCTAATGCTTTATGAGGCACCAGGGCCAAGTGACCTTGCCACTGGGCCAACCCCTTAGGGTTGTAATGTGCTCTGTTTTCCTTTGAAGCTCACTTGGGGAAAAAGCTGTCCTTAACTCCAAACACTGCTTAAATGGAGATACAAATTGGCCAAGATACAACTCGGTAGACTCAGCCAAGGTTCCATTTCAGTTTGTGTAGTTTAAATCCAGTACTTAAATTTCTAGAAAATATTCTTTACATAGATAAAAGTTGATTGCAATTTCATGTACAAAGTATAAATGGCATGGTTGATGGTTAAGAGTTGGCAATGATCTAATCTAGTAGTTGTTGGAAACGGCGTTACGGCATTAGAAAACGCAAACTTTGGAAGGATTTTTAAATAGATTCCATTAAGAATTTTTTGCGAATCTATATACGA
>JAOTQH010229588.1:0-13985 GCA_025631255.1 Cornus kousa
ACATATGGTGGTGGTATAATTTTAAATTTTCATAACATTTTTGCTTCTTTTTCTTCTTACCTTCTCTTCAAATTTGGAGGGATAAAAATTTGTGAAGCATGGAGGATCATTCATCTATCATCTTTTTTCTTCCCTCGTTGTCTCCTCTCTACTAAACAAACGAGGTTTGTATCTTCCCTCCCCTATTCCCTCCTCCCTTTTTCCTTCCTTTATACCAAATGTGCCATTAGATTTTTTTGTGCTTAGTATAAAATTTTGGAAAAAAAAAAAAGGAGAATTGAAAGATTTGGAGAGAGCTTAGTTTGTTTTGCAATACTCACAAAAATGTGAGAAAATGGAAGAAAAATAAATGCTAACATTTTTTTTTATGAAAATTTGTTAATGCTAAATTTATCTTTCATTTTATATATAAAAAAAAAATAGGAAATTCATTAAAATAATTCATTTTATTTATTTCAATATAATTACTATCATTTATTTTATTTTTATTTATTAATAACACTATTATCTCATTTTATTTGTTTATTTTTATCTCTTAACTAATTGTCAAGAAAATAATGAGCCATAATTGACAGTACTACATTGTAGTTTTGGGCATGCTTACCCATACAAATACCATTCAAACTTGATGGACGTAAGACCGGCCAACTGGATAAAGCCCAAATGAAAGCTGCATTCAATCCAGTACAATCATTGGCCCGAACCCAAACTGTACACCGACCCGCCGCCACACCTATAAATTATCCATTCGAAACCCTAACCCTAAAACTTTCCGTTCTGCTGCGATCGCTTAATCGGCTAACGCTTGCACTCGAAGAACAACAGCTACCTGAGCTCGACCAAGTGCAAAATCCAGCATGGGTAAAGCCCAAAATCTCAGTTTTCCACTACGATTCAATATAGGGTTTCTTATATTTGGATGTAATTTTTGTTTATATATGGGTTGATTGATTGATGAAATGAGATTTCTATTTTGCAGGGAAGGTTCATGGATCACTGGCACGTGCCGGTAAAGTGAGAGGCCAAACACCTAAGGTTGCTAAACAAGACAAGAAGAAGAAGCCCCGTGGTCGTGCTCACAAGCGTATGCAGTACAACCGTCGATTTGTCACTGCCGGTAATTTCTATTGTTACACTTATTGTGTTCTGTATGCATATATGTGTAGGTGTATAACGAAGGTGCATTTTGTATATGTTCTGAAACCTATTTATATGAATGCTTATGCTGGTTTAGTTAGATCTGACTTTATATCGGTTTAATTGCACCGTTTGGTTACTGAGAAAACACTAAAGGAAAATGAAATATAAGATTTAAACACTTTTAAGAATTTATATTTTTGTGGGTTTTCTAAGGATTGAAAATTCATATTGGATTTTTTTTTGGTGTGTGTGTCCAAATGTTTTTCCTCTCCCCTGTTCCTTTCATGGCAACCTTGAGATGCACTTCAATGCTGACACGGAAGGAAAAGGAAATATAACATTTACAGATTATATAATGTGTACTGTCTATCAGTTTTTAATTAATTGTTTCCACTGTCCAACTTTTGTTCTTTTTTTTCTCATCTTTTTTTCATTCCTTTTTTCCTAGTAGCAACCAAACAGAGGAATAAGTGAGAATCCTTGAAATGCACTACAAAAACCTATATGCTGATGAGTATGACTATAAATGTTGTTTGCAGTTGTTGGCTTTGGCAAGAAGCGGGGACCAAACTCATCCGAGAAGTAAGCTTGGGATTTTTGAAGGCCAACACTAGTTGGGTCTCCAAGTTAATTCTATCATATCACTTTGTATTTTAAATACTGGAGTTCATTGCTGTTGCAATATCAACTTTTGGCTGAACTGTGTTAAATTTATGCTTGCTTTGTTAAATTGAAAAATTAGAAGCTTTGTTTTTCAATTCATGCAGATTTTTTGTTATGGATATGTCTATTTGGTTAGAAATTTTGATTAGTGAAACTTAACTGGATTAACTATGTTTATTTCCCCAAATCCTCTACTTTGAATATCGTTCATGTGAAGTGACTGAATAACCTAATATTAATTTTGTTAGTGGCGGCTGACTATTTCCATATTCATTTAATAGGTTAATACCCCAAGCTGCTGACATTCTTCACAAATGAGTAGTAGTAGTAACAGCTAAGAAATGGCCTCTGTAATGGTAACAGAACCTCTTTCGTGACATTGTTTGATGAATTAAATGCGGATGCATAGTACTAAGTGTTCTGCAGTGTTCAAAAGAACCATGGAAGTTTGCTTGTGCTCTTTGCTGATTACCACTTTTTAAATGTTAGACCGGAATTAGAATATTAAATGTTAAATTCTGGATTTGAATAAAATAAAGCAACAATTTTGCCTTCTGGATACTGTAAGGTCTCTGGAGTGATGACATAATAGTGGTTTGAATCCTGGTATATCAGACATGTGAATCTTATGGATTTGGTGAAGAGTGTGACAAGAATATAGACGGTTTTTAGAGTTAGAAATTTAGGTAGATGAAGTGTATATATCCAGGTGAAGTAGTGGTTATAATCACTTACAGTGGCAGGTCATAATAGGATGATGATATTCAGTTAACCTTAACCTGTCAATTATGCTCGCAACAGTTGTTAGCTGAGTCCAACCCTCTGTGTTGTAAATCTGATTTTGACACATTAAATTTACCTATTTTTGTCGAATTTAAAGTGTTGGAACTGATTTGAAATTTTGGTCAAATTTAATATGTTGAAAAACAGAATTACTGTGATGAAAATTAACAGCGAGAGGATCCATATGACCCACTCAATAAAAATTGTTGCAACTGTTGTTTTACCGTCATTTCTACATGATCAAGATGAAATCCCTTAAGCAGCTTCTTAATTTTTGAATGTGGAGCAAGGTTCCTTCTATTCAAGCATGATGGAATATTTTTTTCGTGTTGATCATACTATTTTGTTTGTGATGATTCAATGCTTCACTTTGGAGAGTGAAAATTCTAAGTTCGTCTTTCTTAGCGCCCTAAATAGATAGTAGTTTTAACCTCCTAGGGTATTTCTTTTTGCCTTTTTCTTTTTAATTCCTGGAAACCAAAGCAATTTTTATTATAATAATAAAATTAACTTATTAATTAGAGAGAGATAAAACCTTAGATTCTTGTTGAGCTCAAAGCTAAATCCTTGAATCAGTTCTACCCTTTCTTGGTTTGGCTTTTTTTGTTTGTTTCCTGGGAAAGCGTTTTTACTTTGCATTTTTACTAACCTTTTGGCAGATGCATTCGGATTCAAATGGTACCTAAGCTAGCTTACTTCTGAAAGAAAATAGCAACAATAGATCATGTTCGTAATGTATTTGGTGTTTTAACGTGTGTATATTTTTTTGACCTTTTTCTATTCTTTAATAGAGAGAGTAAGGATTGTATAGAGGATGGGTTTGGATAGGTGGAGAAGACTAGAAGAGACTATTGATTGGATAAGAGTGTAGATTCTGAACCTTCAGGCGTAATGTGTACAATTTTATATTGACCATTTTATTGTCAGTGCTACGGTCTAAAATGACAATCTGACATTTTTAATTTTTTTTGTTTGAAAATGTTTATAAAAAAAAAAATTGTATGTATTACAAGAATTTCACATAAACCCACTAAAAGGTAGTTGAGTGACTTGCGTATGCAAAACCTACACAGAGCTTTGCTAACTAAACTAGGTGCTAGATCTTTAGAAATTCTCTCTCTCTCTCTCTTTTTTTTTTTTTTCCTCCATGGTAAAACAAACACACACTTTTTTGTCCACGCCCGGACTCGAACTCCTCTCCTCTTCTTTGAAGATGAGGAGGTTATACCACCATTAGGTCAAAGACACTTTGATTTATTGATGTATTTGTTCACGTATCAAGAAGGATAAAAAAAGGAAATATGCAGCAATGCAAGTTTTATTTCTCGTCGTATTTTTCATTGTAAAAGGGAAAAATAAACGTCCAATGAGATGAAATAAAGTAAGTTATTTGAACTTATTTTTACTGAATTATAGAATTCGAACTTATTTGAAAATATTTTTCAAAAGCAAAACTTCATTGTCTTTTGGAAATTTTATAGGACTTATTTGTTAAAGTATATGACTATTTGGTAATTTTCTCAAAAATATAAAAATAAAAATAAAAATAAAAATATGGCCTCTCAACCAACCCAAAGAAAGACTAAGATTTTTTTCAGCTGATTTTTGTTTAACATCTCTACTCATTATATTATTATAACAAAAACTACTCAATAATTTTATGAGGTTTTAACTGAGGATAGGTATTTCCTCTACTTTCTAAGTAGAAGGTGAGCTTCATAAACAGAAGCTAATGTGTGTGAATTTGCTGATGGGATCTTATTTTATTTAGCTTCAATTAGAAAATTTGAAGATTTTGTTTTTTCCTCCTTAAAGTTAACTAGTAACACATATATATATATACATACATATATATATTTCCTTCATGAATAGCTAGCAACATTATCTTATCAACCATTCATTTTTACTTTTTTGATTAAAGACGGTAATTTAGTGGTACTTTCTCAATACTATGGTCTCTTCACTTTTATATTTGGTTAAAAAAAAAAAAAAACAAACTTACTTTTATATTGCCATACTTCTATATTGCAAAGGTAACACGAGACGAAGATGGATAGAGTGTTGTTTTTACCGAAGTATATTGTTTAATTAGGCACACAAATATGTTTGTAAGATCTCAAGTACTTAAAAATGGATTAGAAATTGAATATGAATATTTCACATGTTATAGATTGTTTACCTTTGCAAGTTGATACGAGACATAACGAGCTAAGAAATCCTGCTCTTGCCCACATATTTGATAAAAGAAAATTGACTTAGAGAATGATTTGTACCACATATTTTGAACTCATTCTCAAGTTAATTTTCTTGGCAGGTAAATTGTGTTTCAATCCATTCTTAAAGAGGAAGGAAATGGTTGAAGTCGGGGTGAACAAAATGGTACAGTGTGTTTGCTTTACCAAAATATATATAGTATTTAATGGTGTTACATATGAATAAATTTTTGCTCACTTTTTCTATTTTCTTAAACTACTATATATTTTCCACGCCCAAAAAAAAAAAAAAAATTAGGACAAACAACAACAAAATTTTAGAGATTTATTTAGATGGTTGTAGTTTCTAAGTGGCATTTGGTGGCTTTTTACATGGTTTTTGCTTGTTCTCGGTAGCTTAGAAAGCCTTGAAACTTTAGGAAAGTTTCTACTTCGTCGTTTTTCTTCATTGCGGAAATTAATTTTTTGTATTAATTTTGATGACATTTGATGCACAAAACTACAATATTCCTAATAGGAGGATTTGAGAAATATCTAATTAAGCCGAGCTTTTTTAAATATAAAAGTCTAGATATTCTATAAAAGTGTAAATAATAAAATAATAATAATAATAATAGTTAAAAAAAAACTAGCAGATTTTATTATAAGAACAAAAAATCTATAAAAATAAGGAGGTGGAACACTTGGAAAAAACCTCCCTTTTCTATAAATATTCTACTCCTCTATGCTATCCACCCTGTCTAAATTATCATACCATTTCTTTCTCAATGGTCCCATCTATAATCTAGGATCTATATTAAAAATAGGGTCACATAACTCAAAACATTAAAAAAAATGACATGTATTAATCTGTCTGAAAAATAATCAATTATTAATATATTTAAAGACGGATGATTGATCAACTCATCCTTGTTATTCTTACCGAACTCATCTATTTAAATCTATATTTATTAAAAAAATAAAAATATTCAAGTAAGATACATACTGAATTAGCTTAAAACTGATAGTATTTGATGGTTTTACATATGAATAAAATTTTGCTCACTTTTTCTATTTTCTTAAAGTACTATATATATTTTCCACGCCCAAAAACAAAACAAAAAATAAAAGTTAGGATAAACAACAACAAAATTTTAGAGATTTATTTAGATGATTGTAATTTGTAAGTGGCATTTGGTGCTTTTACATGGTTTTTGTTTGTTCTCGGTAGCTTAGAAAGCCTTGAACTTCAAGACAGTTTCTGCTCATCGTTTTTCTTCATTCTGGAAATTAAATTTTTTTAATTAATTTTGTTGACATTTGATGCACATAACTACAATATTCCTAATAGGAGAATTTGAGAAATATCTAACTTGGCCGAGATCTATATTTTTCAGATATAAAAATCAAGATATTCTAAAAAAGTGTAAATGATTAAAATAATAATAATAATAGTTAAAATACTAGTAGATTTTATTATAAGAACAAAACATCTATAAAAAATAAGGAGGTGGAACACTTGGAAAAAACCTCCCTTTTCTATAACTATTCTACTTCTCTGTTCTCTGCTGCTATCCACATTCTCTAAATTATCATACCATTTGTCAACGGTTCCCATCTAAATCTCTATTAGTTTTACTATTACTACTAGTGTCAACCACTTAAATCTCTATTAATTTAATATGTCTTTTGTGAAAATTGAATGATTCACTGCTAATCTTTACCATGTTATGAGCATTCAGATGAATATTTTGAAAAATAGAGTCACATAACTCAAAACAGTGAGCGACAATAGTCTGTCTAATTTCTTAAATATTTTTTTCAATAATTTCTTAAATTTATTTATAAAAAAAAAAAAAGGAAAACTTTTGAGCCATCTCTTGCACAGTCAATGAGTTAAAAAACAACATTTCTGAGTGTTATTGAAAATTTTAAATAAATGTTAACCAATCATCTTATTCTATGTAATTGAATTTCATTTTACGAAATTGAAATTCATTATTGCTTCAATTTCCAAAAAAGAAAAAAAAATAAAATTTGTTGATGAAGGGACTTTTGTATGCAAAATCAAAAGAAACAAAGTTGTTTGTACCTCGATGTACAAAGTTCACATTCAATCTAAAAAAATTAATGTATGTGCTAAGGTTAGATGGATTCACAATAAATCTTCACAACATGTATAGTGTAAGTTTCTCTAAAATGTCAATGATTATTCCGTCAATATAAGAGTGGGCAGAGTGGCAATACTCTACACGATATATTACATAACACGAAATAAGTGAATTTGAATTTATTTCGATCGTATCGATTTGAATTCACGTAAAAATAAAATGTGTTAATATTTGACTTGTCAAATTATTTATAACTTGATTAGACTTATTCAATAAAATGTGTGGACACCCTACCAATATGGAATTCCATCTGCCTACCTAATACATTTTGCTCTGTCTATTAGCACTCACGATGGTAACAATCGTTTTCCTTTACTCTGTACTTCTCCGTCGGGCAATGAATTTCCTTGTGTAATGGTAAATTGACCTTTCGGCTTGAAGTCTAACAATGTCCTTTCTTTGTTAATTCTGCTGCTTAATTTGGTATACTGTGCGGAGCAATAAAAAATTCTTGTCTTCTTTCTAGAATTGAAACATGCTCCCATGTTACTCTGAAGCTCTATGCATTTATATAAAGACATGCACCACACTAAATCCTTGATTTCAGCGACACGTTCTCTAACTTTCCAAAGAGAAGGTTGAGGGTTCAAACTCCTGACGGAGCAGGTGAAGTCTTGCACAAAAAGAATAGGGTTCAACCTATTCTCATGTACATCCCTCTAGATACCTTTTATTCAAACCAACCTGTCTTTGAGTTTGGGTCTCGACTCTGTTGGCTTGAAACATATCAATTACCAAAACTGCTGCTGTTTTCATTCCAACTTAGATAGTGGGAGACGGAAACCAAAATTTTGAATGGATATCACAACAGTATTAACATTCCAGACAAAAGCAATGTGGGATTGGCAAAATGACAGAAAACAAATCCTATTAAAACTATAATTGTTCCCAGAACATAATTTACATGCAGTTTGAGATTGTTCGAGTCTTGGCACTTTAAAGGCTTGCTTGGGAGCTCTAATGCATACTAGCCACCAAAACTCTTTCAATTACTATAAAAGAATACTTTAACCCTACAGTTCATCACGAACACTTACTTTTGGTGAAGTAAGCTCGAGTTGATTTTCAAGGAGGTACCTTGTAGCCAGAGATGCTTGGAATGCAGCACCATATGGGAGTACATCCTCATTTACTCTAAAGTAAGGGGTGTGCGACTCTGGAAGCTGTCCTTGACTCTCATTATGCATTCCGACGAAATAGAAGTACCCTGGAATCACCTCCGCAAAAAATGAGAAGTCTTCAGCTCCCATCACTGGTTGCTTTTCTATAATTTTGTCAGCACCCAACATATCAACTGCTACATTTCGGAAGTGCTCATGCAAAACTTTGTCATTTACAGTTACCGGGTAGAATGGTTCTTTGAAGACAACAGTTGCGTTGCACCTCTGTACGGATGCTTGGAGTGTAATGACCTGCCATTTGCATAAGAAAAAATTAGCATCCATTATAAGTCATCATACTATAAAATAACCGAAGGTTGCCGCTATCAGAAAATCATTAACCTCCTCTCAGTCAACCAAAAATAATTATAGATAGACAGATTAAATCTGAAACAAAGAGTAAATAGAACTTCTCTGAACTAATTGCTCCAATTTAAAAAGTACTTAGAGCACATCTGAATCAGTTTTTTAATTTTATGTTTTGGTTCTCTTTGACAATTTTACCTCTTTTATTCGTTGTTTAAGTTGCATCAAACTTTCTTTTGAAAATGCCCTGAAGGTTCCAGCAATTGTAACTGAATCAGGAATAACGTTGAATGCACCTCCACCTTGGATTTTCGCAACTGTCACTACCTGCAAGATAATGCTTTCATATTGAGAATACTCTTTTAAGTCCAAAAGAGAAATGTTTTGTCAGCATATGCACAATAAAATTAGAAGACCATTGGCTACTTGATTTTTAAAGTACTAAAGGAGAAGTCAGATAAAGGAAAGATCAATTTTCCATGGAACCTGTCCCTTGATAAGCAGAAGATGAAGAAAAAGAAGAGGAAAAAAATTGCAAATAATTCTTTGATGTCACTAAAGTAATTTAATAAATGTTAAAAGCACCTCCTAAATGATTAGGTATATCTTTCATCAATCATAATCCATTAACTGCTTGGAAATGATAAATCATGATGGGAAATGAAACTTTCAAATGGAATATATATGAGCTTTGCACAAAGAAGGATGCCAAACCACGAAAACGGAGGTTAGTGTTTGTTCAAGAATGGGGGATCTGTAACACACTTTCATATAACACGCAAACACAAGCGCAGACACACAACACGTGCACACACGCACACACACACATATATATAGAGAGAGACCTGTGAATCCAGGGGATCAGCTTCACGTGAAACAAGATGTTGCAGACTAACAATTACATTGGAAGCTGCTATGATTGGGTCTATAGTGTGTTGGGGAATGGCTGCATGACCCCCCTTTCCACTTATAACAGCCTCAAAGAAACCACTCCCAGCCAAAAGAGGGCCAGGTCGAGTTGCAACCGCACCAATAGGAAATATTTTAGAAACATGCAGCCCAAAGATGGCATCAATATTCTCCAGTACCCCAGCTTCTATCATTTTCTTTGCTCCTCCGCCTCCTTCCTCAGCTGGTTGGAAAACCAGAACTACTGTTCCCTATTGAAAACAAGAAAAAGATTATGAGAATTTCTTGTATGATTACACCTGTACTTTCTGCAATGTAGATTACCAGCTATCTGATGCAATAACATATACATTGATATAAGGTAGCATAACTGCGATGCTGATTTAGAGGAAAAATAATTTTCTAACAGAACCCCCATCGTGGAAATGTTACAGAAGCGGCATAATGAAAAGTTGCACATAATGTACAACAATCCACAGGACTAATTAATAAACTGTGCTAGTACTAACTTGCTTCTTAACATTTACATGCCACCTAGGAATGAACGACGTGATCTGGAAAGATTTACAAAGGACAGCAAAGTAATTAAAATAAAAACTTCCATTGTCTCTACCAATTACACCAATTGTGGTACAAGTAATTCCAGGAAGCCTGATACAAATTTTACAAAAGCCTTAATACATCTGTTACATCCTTCATTGCAATGTACATAAAATTTGCAGCTATATGGAATGAACAAAATAAAACAAAGCCAGTTACATCTTTTTGGTTAATGGTCACTCTGCCCTATCTGTTTCAGATTGAAGTACTGCCAAAAAATTTCTCATTTTTCTTTTTCCAGGTTCAAGCCGTACATTATTTTTTCCTTTTAGTGGGATTATGGATTTTCCCCTGACACTTCATAACACATTCGTGCTTCTTCCAAATTAACAGGAAAAATGGACTCTCTTTCTCTCTCTCTCTCTCTCTCTCTCTCACACACACACACACACACACACATTCACCAGCTTATTAGTTACAATGAAAACAAACTGAATGCACCTAGTTAATATACAATTTCAGATGTACAGTATCTCTTGTAATAACATATTGAAACTTTGACACAAAAATACAGAAATTTAAGATTGCTAAATAAGAGTAGGCAAATAAGTACAGCAAATGATAGAAGGTTAATCTTGAAGGGAATTTCCATGTTTGAAGAGTGCTTTAGTTGTTAACCTAGCATAGTGTCACAGACGGATTCCGGGCCGTGCCGCTGCGCCAAATCTTTAGGCCCGTGACATAAGCACAGATTCACTTCCACTTCCAGTTGGACAAACAAAAATATAACACAGAAACTATAGTCCAACAAATTAATGAAATGCGTGACTTCATGCCAGGATGTCCATTGGTGACAGATATATGTTTATATCCATGTATGGAAAATGAAATACTTATACAGTGAGACTATTAATACAAGGAGGAGGTTTTGGAAGTTTAATTGGAGTCAAGCCAGATAACGAATCGAAATGAGAGATAGGTTTGCACAGTTGTTTTTCGCACTTAATGGACTTGATTTGTTCTTTTAACACTCAGTTAAAAAGGATGTCATTTAAGGGCTTCCTAGATGACTTCATTTATACTTTATTGTTATTATTTTTTGATTGCAGCTGGACATAATTCTATACAACCAACTAGCATGTACATTTGTCATGTGAATGCAATGAAATCAATTCATTTTCAGAGGATGTCCAAAGTCTCCTAGCAAAGTAATTATAGATTGAATCATAAAAAACACGTGTTGACGAACCAATCATAGATTGAAATATAAAAATATTTTTCTTTACATTATAAAGAGGTCATGTCAATTCATAATCAAGTTACCACAAAGCTAGAAAGAAATAAAGGAACCTGCAAATCACTACGATGTTCCTGAAGCATCTTTGCTGCACCAAGAAGCATCGCAACATGTGCATCATGCCCACAAGCATGCATTTTTCCAAGAACTTTACTCTTGTGCTTCCATTCAACATCCTCCTGTACACCAAAACCCTTGTTAAATTCCAACAATCCCTCTCAATAGGTTCCAACTTCTAACTCTTTGAACTATAGTATTGAAATTAGCAATTATTCATCTAATAATCATATCACAGCAAAGTACAATAAACCTTCATCTGGACCCAAAAGTCACCACAAATGTAACATTTAAGAATTTCATAGAAATTATATTTTATATAATCCTATATGTATGTAGTGAATTGTGTATGTACAATCATATATATTGCAGCCATAACTAAACAAACCTGCACAGCTAGAGCATCCATATCTGCTCTAATGGCGACAAAAGGGGGTCCACCGGTCCCGATGAAGCCAACGACCCCAGTAACAGCTACCGGATATTTATAGGGTATGCCCATTTTATCAAGCTCAGCTCTGATAAGCTTACTGGTCTCAAATTCCTCAAAACCCAGTTCTGGGTTTTCATGTATTGTTCTCCTAATACCCACCATCCAATCCACAATCTCTGGTTTTTTGGCCAAATTGAGGAAATTCAAAGGGATTTCAGATAACCCTTCTTTGCTCAGAAAAGAATTTGAGAGAGTGGGTATAGAAAGATACACACAAATAGTGGAAACCAGAGAAATCCATTTGAAGAAGCCCATGAAATTCTGCAACTAAGCTTTGAAATCTGGATGATGGGATGTGAGAAATATATTTTGAAGTGAGAGATTAGCCAAAGCCAAAGAGTGATGGTGTTTGACTATTTTTCTATTGTTGGGGCTGCGAATGAATTAATTAGTGATGGTATTTGACTATTTTTCTTTTTGTTGGGGGCTGCGAATAAATTAATTAATTCAAAATGAAATGACATCTGATTTACGAGGAAGATAACGACGTTCCCACTTTGATATATATACGTAGTTTTTAATAAAATAAAAGTATCATCGAAATAAAAAAATGAGAGATTTGGATGAGAGATTTTGCTGTGATGATGCTTCAAACTAAATAGATCTTGTAATATATTTTGGTATTTTAATTTTTTTTAGCCAAACATATTATGGTATTAATTTATCACATTATTTTTTTTTTATTGAGAGATTTGGAGGGATGGTAAGAAATAAAAAGAAACAATTGTGGAAATTGTGTTTGGGTTGTTTAAAATGAGTGAAGAGAAAAAACACTGAGAGATTAATAAGACATTCCTCCACTTTCATTTGTTTTGCAAAGGCGGGATAACAAAAATGAGAAAAATAATAGTGTATAAGTGATAATTTTATAATCTCAAAAAGTACCATCAATAAGTAAAAATTATTATTCCACTTCTGTCTCATATATTTAAAAGATTATGGTAGTTATTTGATTGTTATCATTTCTTTTCTTTTTTTTCCTTATTATATCCAAACAAGAATACTTCTTTTATTTTGTCTTGTCTGTATCTAAATATCAATACAAATTATTGATATCATTTTCTTTCTTTTCTCTCCCGAATATTCAAACTGAGCTTAAGAAATGAGGAAAGATAAAATAAGAAGTGTGACTCTTGAGTGAGTGGCCATGCACTGCCAAAGTAAGTTTTAATTGGTTTGTCGCACATATCAAAAAATAAGGTGGTTGGATTAAATATTTAATCTATAATTGTTAGGATCATACTCTAGAAACCACAAATATTTCTATCAAAGTGATGTACTTTCGATGCGTGCTTCTTAAAAGTATTGATAATTTTAATATATATATATATATATATATTCTATTTCTAGAACGTATGCTTTTCTCAAACTTGAATTACGTAACAAATACATCTCAAATAAAATATAACTTTTTCAATGATAATAACTATGTTATGAAACAAACTCTTATGTTATATTACTTATTGCATTTACATTCATTGAGATTTTTATCCATCAAAAAATTTCAATACTATTTTTTAAATGAGAGTAAAAACAGACTTAAAAGAATGTTGGAAACAGGAAAGGAGCCATGAGAAATTATTATTATTACTATTACTTTCGGAAGGTAAGATGTATTGTATTAATAAGTAAATGTACACAGGCCATGCCCATAATAGCAAAATACAAAAACAAAGGGCCAGAAACAAACCAAGCCCAACAAACAGAGGAATGATATAACCCAACCCATCCAACAGTTGAACCAAGGCAAACAAGGTTTAGAAAGACCAAGACTGTTATTGATTAGGTCAACCCACACATCCGGTGTAAACAGAGGAGAGAGGCAACGCCTCCAGCGATCAACAAACAGTCCGGTTCAGGAGGAGGTCGAATGAAGAAGGATTGAGGTAAGTTCCAATCAAGAATTAGTCTCCTTGCCACATTTGAGTCCTTTACCATCAAGAGTAGCCTTTGTTTCACCATATCCATGGTGTTCTGTAGTATCTTCAATTGTGAGTTTCGCTGGCCTTTGAAAGCTTGATCGTTCCGTTCAGTCCAAATCCGGTTGAGTCCCGAACAAAGGGATATGCCCAAAACAAATTTCGCACAAACTGGGTCCAGAAACTCTGAAAGTGGAAAAAAATGACCAGAACGGAATTCTAGAAATTTACAAGTCGATGAAAAGTGAAAATGAATCCTGTACAAGGATCCAGGATCCAGACGAGGTATTTTGCAATAATTTTCGTTAATTGCACAATGGCCCCTACAAAAAGGGTTAACTGCAAAACTGCCCCA
>JAOTQH010229599.1:0-13983 GCA_025631255.1 Cornus kousa
AAGGTCACATTGGTGTCTTAGAGGTGGTTTGTATCTCTATAGACCTTGGTTCTATCTTTTGCTTCCGCATTTCGGACCAGTTATCGGGTCATTCCTTCCATTTTTCGCCGACGCGCTGGCCTAAAAACCAGGGCCGTCACATATATAGTATAATAACAGAGTTCCAAAAATACAGACTTTCCAAGTTAATACTGGATTCTGTCAAGTGGGAACCGGTACCTGAATTTGGGAACCAGTTCCAGATGCTAACACTTCGAAATAACTCTCTGTTAAGTGGGAACTTGTTCCAAGATTGGGAACCGGTTCCACAAGTCCTGAATGCAACAGGTTTTCTAGTTACCTTGTTCTGCTGACTACCTTTTCAATCCAACTTTCTTTTTAAGTCCTATGCACGAGATTTTCTTTATTTTCAAGAGGAATAGGACTTTTCAAACCTCTATATAAACCATGTCATATACATTGGTTTATTTATAGCTTTTGTTATACAGATTCATTAGGACCCGCTACCGGGGTTATTGGGTACAAGAATTTTATTTTGGGTTCATTACACTACATGCATATTTATTTGATACTTGTGTACATGATTATATATTTAAATGTGTGGTGGTATTATGTTTATTGTGTGTCTGTATATATATATATAAAAGTTATGTTAATAAAGATTTTTGTTAAAAGCCATGGGACCTACTTATATCATAAGTCATTACAATGACTTATAGGTCATTATAGACCCAATCTGCTTTATCTTTTCTTCTCCATAAAATTCTCTCTCTGCTTTTTTTCTTTATTTCTTTTTCTTACACACTTCAGGCTTTGATCTAGCTTTATTCTTTGAGAATTAATTTGATCTTGCCATAGAAGGGAAAGTTGGAGAGCATGAAGAGGGCTTTCATTTGGCACCATTCCTACATGGGTTTGGAGGACTTCAATTTTGGGCTAGGCTTAAGGGTTTGTTTGGTTGCATGCTTTTGAGGTAGGGGTGTTCTAATCCACTCAATTTTTGGTTCTTGTGCCTTACCTTCTTATATTTGATGTATAACATGCTTAAATGTGATTATTTCTTAAGTAATTGCTTTAGTGTTGTATATTAATTTTGTGTATCCAAGTGGGTTTCTATGTGAAAGTGATTTATGAGTATATAGTTGTTGAATTGAATTGAGAACCATGTTTAAATGGTTGTGTTTTAAATTTATATATTTAGTAGCTAAAATTAATTATTTGTATGTAGTACGGTCCATGGAAGTGTGGTGGTTTTGATTGTTGAGGGGATTTATTGGACTCTATAAGTCTAGGATGGCGTGGGAATTGATTGGAGTCATACCAGTGCTGGTGACTGACGGTTAGAGGTGGTTCATTTTGTGGTCTTGTAAGAGTTTATTTTAGGGACTAGTTTGTCGGGGAGTGATTCCCGTTTCGAATAGCTATAGGAGCATGTTATGGGTAATTGACTCTCGATGAGTTGATTGCATGGCTCGATGGATGAGCGGGGTTATAAATTGTCACAATTGTCGAGAGAGTCTCTAGGTGGGGTATAGTGGTCAGTTTCAGCGGTGTAGTGCAAGATTGCACGATAAGGCAGGTAGTATTGGGCCATTTAAGTGCTTGGTTGTTTATGGATGAAGTGATAGATGATGGATATTGTATTATCGAATGGATTATGTTTTGAAAATTGAAAACTGTGGATTGGGGGTTATATTTTATATTAAGTCTGAAGTATCGAGAGGTGGTACTTATTGTTTGAGGATCCGAAGAGATAGACTGATGATTAGAATGTTTGAGATGAGGGTGACTTCTTAAGTTTAGCTGGTAGCCCCATTTGACTTTTCTCAGGGCCAAGAGTGTTCTAAGGAACTGTGAAAAGGGAAGGTGGCGGTGTTAACGCTAGGGCGTAAGGTTTCTTTGACTGAGTATGTAGGTTGTCTTAGGAGGAATGGTCGAACTAATCGATTAAGTGTTAGTAACTAATTGTGCTATAGATGGTTTAAAGAGATAGTTGGATATTGAGTATTCTGGTCATGTGCTCATTTTTCCTTTGGGATTTGTCAGCATAGCATGTCATTGCTGTATGGAGATTCTTTTCCAGTGGTAAGTAGTGACTATCGGGGGGAGTATCAAGAGTAATACTTATTATCTTATTATGATGGTATTATCTTAAGGATATTTGAGGAAGAATCCCTTGGTAGTGGCTTGATGTTCCAGTGGGATGATAGGTGTGATAACCCTATAAGTGAGTGTGCCGTGGGCAGGTGCAAGACACTAATAGGCTATCACACTGGAGGAGCTATGGGTGCACAATCCCACATTGCCTGGGTAAGGGAAATGTAAAGTGGTTATATGTGGTGGTGTTATCTCCAATTGGTATGAAGCCTTTTGGGGTAAAGCCCAAGAGCAAAATTATGCAGGCATAGGCCCAAAATGGATAATATCATACCATGTGGTGATTGTGGTGACCTTGTGGGCTGGTGTGTGTGAACGTGTGTAGGTGGCACCAGTAGGCTACCACACTAGATGAGCTATAGGTGCATAATCCCACATCGCCTGGGTGCGGATAGGGTAAGTGATATATGTAGATTCAACACCTTTTTATGACACAACTCGTTTTAAAGCCATGATGGTCATGAACCTACCAGAACGGCGGGCCTCTAAGTGGGGTAGATTGTGATAACCTTATGGGCGGGTATGCCGTTGGTGGGTACGAGGCACTGGCAGGCTACCACACTAGGCGAGCTACAGGTGTATAATCCTACATCGCCTGGGTAAGGGAAAGGTGAAGTGCTTATATGTAGTGGTATTATCTCCAATTTGAATGAGGCCTTTTGGGGTAAAGCCCAAGAGCAAACCCGTGCGGGATTGGGCCCAAAGCGAATAATATCATACCATGTGATAGAGTGAGTCATTACAAATGGTAACAATAGGCGACTACACTAGGTAAGCTACACGTGCACAATCACACATCGCCTGGGTATAGATGGAGCAAGTGTTATATGAAGATTCAACACCCTTTTATGACACAACGCGTTTTAAAGCAGTGATGGCCGTGAACCTACCAGAACTCTAGAGTTAAGCATGCTTAACCTGGAGTAGTACCATGATGGGTGACCCTCTGGGAAGTCTCTAGTCCAGGGGAGCCAAAAGGGGACGTTGGGCCCCAAATGGGTGAGGGTCATTATAAATGGTATCAGAGCCCGACCCAGCTGGAAGTATGGCCAATGGGGACGTTGGGCCCCAAATGGGGGGTGATTGTGGCGACCTTGTGGGTAGGTATGTGTGAGCATGTGCAGGTGGCACCAGTAGGCTACCACACTAGGCGAGCTACAGGTGCATAATCCTACATTGCCTGGGTGTGGATAGGGTAAGTGCTATATGTAGATTGAACAACCTTTTATGACATAGCATGTTTTAAAACCGTGATGGCCGTGAACTACCAGAACTCCAGAGTTAAGCATACTTAACCTGGAGTAGTACCAGGATGGGTGACCCCTTGGGAAGCCTTTGGAATATTATGTCTGACTAGGGTGAGGGTCCTTACATATGTTGAAACTATTTTTTGGAAAGAGTGGCAGTACAGGTGTTATGGTGTGATGTTTAGTGCTGATGAGCGGGACGGTTTAAGGTATGGTCCAAGGATAGATTGGGGATTGTGAGTTATTTATTTTGTGTTGTTTAATAAGTAATGGGATTGTGCACTAGTTGAGGCAATTGTGGACGGTTTAGTCTTTAAAGCTAGTGAAAGCGATGTTGTTAGACATACACCTTTTTCTTTTAACGTGTAATGACCCGAACTTATGGATCTGAACAGCTAACCGGGTTCTTACCCGAACCCGAGGTCACCTAAGTCCATACCATCATATCTAGTGTTAGTACGTCATCCTTGCATCTTAATATGGTCCATGAATACTCTAAGCAACCTCCCAAAACTACAGATGAATTGTACCAGAAGAAGGAATAAAGTGCACAAGGTAGCAGTAAACTGGTCGACCGAAGTGGAGCTTCGGTCATCCGAAAAGGCTCCTGTACTGGTCGACCGAAATGGCCATATCGGTCGGCTAGTTGTGACCAAAATTGTTGCGAGGCTACTGGAATTGTCGGTCGACCGAAATGCCCATTTCGGTCGGCCAAAATGACCCTCCGAGCTGAGAAAATGCAGTTGAGCAACTATGATCTTAAAGGTGAATGATAGTCTCAATGAAGACCTTGAAACTGATTCAACAACTCATCCCCAAACATCCTAAACATGTTGGCACCTCCTATAGTTATGAACATCAACGATTAACACGATACAACATCATTTTTCCCATTCAAATCGAAGGCGACGACATAATCTTTACAAATAGCCCAAATTTACATTAAAATATTGTCAAGGGTACATAGTTATATTATAAGGCCATACAAAACAAACTTAATACATTTTCGTCATGGTATTTTACAATGAATTAATGGGTACAAAATACAAAAGATTACAAAACACACTTCTAGTCTCTTCATGCTTATTGTGGATTGTCATCTACCACTTCCTTTCCGTAACCTGAAAAATGTTAATATAAAAGGGTGAGCACAATGGCTCAGTAAGAGGTGCCTAAGACACACCTCTTAAGACCCCGTGAATCCAAACAATGAATAAAAATAAGGTGAACGGGATCATGCTATGCCGGGAAAAAACTTAGCAACAAATCAACAGTCCAAGTCATAAATGAATTATGCCATACAATAGGTGCAATGTCATGCAATGTCGCTCCCCATTTCCAAAACTTTTTCTGTCATCATTTCCAAACCGTTAGTGAAACCCGTCCCATAGCAAATCCATGGCAGCATGATAGGAGGATTGGCTAGCTATCCCTGACCCATGGCAACTCCGTGGCCTTCATTTGTGGCCCAGGTAACTCAACCACGCTAGAATAGGATCCCTAGTTCCCTCTAGGCCACACTAACATGGCGGTCCCTAGGCAACTCTTAGGCGGCCGGGTTTTCGTAAACCCTTTTAAAACTTTTCCCCCCAAACACATTTCATTTATTTCAAAACCATATTCCCATTTCTTTCCCAATGAAGTGCATGGGTGCTTTATGCTTCATAATGTCGTACCAATGAAGATTTCATTCTTTGAAAGTCAAACATTCACAATACACATGCCTTGTAGAAAAATTCTAAAATTTTACATCATATTTCTAAGTCACAAAATTCAGCACTTAAAACACAATAGGCATGAAATTATTATCACTTAAACATGGTTATTCATTATGTACCAACTAACATATAATCACATCCATATACAACATATAGCAAATATTTCATGAAATATACACAAATTAAGCATGTTATAACATAATTTATGAAGAATTAATTCACAAAAAATCCAAGAAGTTGTGGATTAGAAACCCCTACCTCAAATGAGAGAAAATTTTGAAATTCCAAGGGTTGGCCAAATGGTGATTGGTTCTTATCAATGTGTAGATCTCAATAAGCTTTTGACTTACTGAAAGCGACACTAACAAACTCCCAACGGTTGAAGAGTAATCGAAGGTTGATATATATGGAAAAAGAAAAAGAAAAAGAGAGACTGAGAGAGAGAGAGAGAGAGTGCCGTAACATAGAGAGATAATGAGGGTCTACAATGACTCTTTGGGACATTACATGAATGAAATAAATGGTGGTTCCCACTCACTTTAAAATATCTTACCTTTTTCATTTATAATAAATGTGCATGTAATCCAATTAAATTATAACCATATAATTTAACATACAACCATGTAAATGAACATAAAATACTGACACATGATATGAAATGGACCCATGACACAACCCTCGTGCACAACAACTCCGATAACAGGACCCACCTAGACCTTCCGGTCCGAAAATTGAAAAATGCCAAAATGGCAACCGATACATTTTCAAGAGTCCTAAATGTAAGGAAATGTCCCAATGAACACTCTAACACACCCGACACACCTCAAGGTGTCCGGCACGCAAAATGAGACAAGGACAAAAATGCCCTTGCAAAAATAGAAAATTCTAAAAAATAAAAAATGGCGTAAAATAGAAACATTACAATCTCCCCAACTTAAAAGGATTTCCTCCCCGAAATTGAGTCATACCTGGGGAAGAAAGCAACACCGGGTACTTTGAGTGAACTTCTTGCTCCAGCTCCCAAGTAGCCTCCTCAACTCAGGGACAGTGAGATCACAATATTGCGCATTGTATAGGTGTGACAGTGTGGATTCGGGTGGTTTATCTTGGGTGATGAGGTATGTTAGGTAGGGCACGTGTCCGATAAAGGGTTTGTGTCCTGAGTACAGGATGGTACATTTTATTGTTCTGGTGACTTATGATTATGTAGTCGTTGGGAGATTTGTGGTCTAGTCATCTTGAAGTTGTTTAGTATAATGATTACCGAATAATGCTGTTGGTAGTTGTTTGTACGGATATATGAAGGTGTAGCTATGCAGTAGATAACGAGGGGTTAGTCTGACAGGGATGTAGAGATTTAAGTTTGAGCTTGATTATGTAATGGATGGGGTTTCTAGTCTGGGTTTTTGTGTGTCCTTTAAAGGATGAATAGAGTCTGAATGTTGTCATGTTCGGTGGTCTGATGATTGTTCTTCTTTCAGGTTTTGCTGCCTTACGTAGTAATGTAGTGTGGACCAATGTCTGTTTTGAGCAGGGTATAGAGTCCAGCTGGTTTTGTGTTATAATGTTGTGAGCGATGAGTACCCTCATAGGATGATAAGCATTGGGTTTTAGTAGTAGTGGTGTGTGATTGCCTATTGGCATCGGGTGTCATGAACAATAAGGTTGTTGAGCTCTGGTGAAGCGTTACTCGGGAAGGTGTTGATGAGCATTGAATATTGTATATTCAAGCCCCTAAATATATATATGTTAAGGCCTAAAGTGATACTTTTATCCATTGTTAGACTGATTTATGTGTAATGTGTGTTTATAGGTACTTTCGTAGAGAAGCTTTTAAAACTAGGACTTTATGATGATATCGAAGCTTACAGAGTTGTTGCCGGTCATTAGGAGCAAGCCGAGAGCTTAAATGGTGAAGTTTAGAAGAATTCAAGAACCAAAGCTCGAGCCCAAGTCTTGAGGCTCGAGCCCTACAAGAAAAAGAAAAAAAAATCAATAAGGCATTGAAGCTCGAGCCTTGTACCTTCAGAGCTCGAGCTCAACTCAGTGGTGCTCTAGCCTGACCTCAGGGTGCTCGAGCCTTGGCCCTCAAGCTCGAGCACATGGCGTCAAAATTTGAAGAGTTGATTTGATAGAAGACCCAAGCTTCCAGGGCCTCATGCCAGACCTCAAGGATCGAGCACCATTATCCAAAGCTCGAGCCTTAAGTGCCTAAAGCTCGAGCTTGGTACCAAGAGCTCGAGCCCATAAATCTTGGATCAAGCAATTTTAAAAGAAATGAATCCCAAAAATATTCTAAGTGTTAAATGAAAAGATGCTTCGAAAAATAGTAGAAGAAATTTGGCTAAGTGTAAAAGTGAAGATCGAACACTATTCTTTGAAGCTCGAGTAATAATTCAATAAAGCTCGAGCCTTATTCCCAAAGCTTAAGCCCGAACCTCAAAGCTTGAGCTCTACTTCCTAAAGCTCAAGCCTTCCATGACATATCAGATTTCAGTTACAAGATTATTCTTTTTACAGCTGTATCTCATTCTAGATGGGCTAGAAGACCTAAAAGCCCACTAGTTCTTTATTTTCTTTAATAAAAGAAGGCATAGGCCTTGATAGAAGGGGGCCGAAGTTCTAAGTCTTTGTCTCATAATTCAGAAGGCTGATATTGTGGTGGCTTTTAAGGTTTCCATAACCTTAGAACGTGAAGATCCTGAGAAGAGAAGTGACGTCTGTGACGATGGAGACGACTACAACACAGATGATATTTGGCATCGTTATAAGTAGCTATTTTCTCTCTTAGGGCACTGATGTAACCCAATCTAGTACTATGGTTTTATTGGTTTAACTCTAGGATATTTTTAATGTATATTATGTTTTTGATTACATGACTATGAGTAATTGAGATAACTTAATTGAATTTAATGTTTTAAATAGTTTTTGAATTGTTATTACCTTGTCTTAGATATAACTGTTCGTTTTCTATTCTCAACCCATTCTTATTGGACGGTATCTGACAAAGCCCTGCCGGACATAAGAATCGAGGTTATGTAATGGTGTTCCAATGTTTTTTTATAAAAGAATGTTTTCATATTCTATGCTTAGGAAAGATGGATTGTTTACAAATTAGTTAAAGTAGTTAGAGTAGGTAGGTGGATAGTCCATGCTAACCATAGATAGATTGTAGTATTCTTTAAAACCCGAATTGAACGAATGTTATTGAGTTCAATTCATTTGAAATATAATTTGATTAAATCCCCAGAGTTGAAACAATTAACCATAATACGAAGGTTATAGTGAAGTCAAAGCCCTAAGACCTCTCTCTCTCTAATTACTTTAGCTTAATTTTAGTTTAATTTTTTTTTCCTAGTTGGGAAACTCACACACACTGCTTCCACTGAGGTTCGGACCCCTGACCTCCCTTTGGAAAGTAAGAGTCTTATACCGCTAGGCCACAGGCCTGTTAGTAATTTTAGTTTAATTTTAATTTATAATCGTAACAACCAATCAATTAATTCAATCAGTTACCTGTAAATCAACAAAGATTAGTTAAAAGCAGAACATAATAACTCATTTCCCTGTGGGTTCGACACCCTCTTTATAGAGCTATCCTACAAAGATTCGTTCTATTGCGAGTGGTTATTTTTAATTGACAAAACAAAAACACAAACAGTTACCCTTCAATAGTTTTCATCTCTGATGTGTCATATACCACAAATTTCAGTAAACTAAAATGCTAACAATGGCACGTATTTCAAACTAAAAGTAAATGACAAAAATTCATTATGAACAAAAATCTAAATTGGTCTTAACTAAACATATTTTATATTTATAATTATGCTAAACATTTCTGTCCATTAACATATACACATATATAGTATTATACTCTATATTATATCATATCTCAAACATATACAGTGAGCGAAAAGAAAAGATGCACAAAAACATCATGCACCTGTATCTATATATTTCTGCATCTTCAATAGCTAAGCAAAAGCTCCAAGCTATAACTATATATGTACAAGTAAACATGTCGAACTACACAAACACAGACCCCTATATTTATATATGCAATAAAAGCGTAATTAATAAAGTAAAAAAGCAAGATGAACAATGTAGAGTAAAAGCAATCCTAGCCATGTGTGTCAATGTGTGTGTGTGTGTGTGTGTATATATATATATTTTATCAATTAAAACTGAACAATGTAAAGTAAAATTAACTAACAATGTAAAACGCTATCAAATATACAATGAGAAAAATGAAGACATACACACATCTTCCCTTTTCTCCTTTCAAGCCTGAAAACTTATCATTTTAAAACACAGAATCAACTTTTTCATATTGCTTCATACATTCTTAAGTTAGAAGATTGTAGGAAAGAAGGAGAAAAACTATTACCATCAAGGCATATTTTACCTTCTATACTTTCGTTAAGGTGGTTCTGTGGTAAGTTATATATTATATCTATATATATTTATACTCAATGACAGTACATCTTATGCAGTGATTTTTCAAAATGGAAACTAAAATCTCTTAATCTTCATACCTCTTGAACTAAGAGGGGGAGGGGGTGAATTGGTTCTTCCTCTTTTTCACCTCTTAAACACTTTTCATAAATAAGTAAAGTACGTACCACATCTTGATAAAAAACACACACCCTAATCTGTTACAGATGTTTTATACAAGTTCACAACCACAAAGACACCAAGATCTTGCAAGGAAAACCCATCTCAATAGGGATCAAAAACCTTGGTTCTTGGGTACTCACCCAATACATAATCCACTAGTTGTGTTGCAAGTTGATACACACTCAGCTGTCTCACACTCTACACATACCCTAACTCACCTTTGTGCACACCTGCTTTGACCAAATAAGCTCTCACAGCTTCTTACAAACATGATAAAAGATGTATAAACGTCATACAATGGCTATTAAAAAAGATAAGAGTGAAATCACAGCTTAAAGTATGCACTAGTACAAAGTACTTAACAATTTTTGCAGAATATGTGGTATGTGTACTCAAAATGAAATGCATAGCCTTTTTTTAAAAAAAAATTGCACTTGTTTTGATGTTAAACATGATGAGTATAGCAAGACATATCCATATCAACACATAAACAGGCTTGGTTCTGCAGAAAACCTTAACTGTCAAGGTATAGAAGGCCAAAACCAAAAATTACCATTTTTCTATGTAAAACTCAAATTGAACAGTCTTAAATCAACTATATAAACTTCCTTAGATGATAAATGATGCTCACAACAAGATATCAACGTGTAGTACTCATATCAGAAGCATTACACAAGAAAATGTCAACAATCCTGAGGTTTGAGACATCAAAATGATCTACAACAATGTATTGAATGAAAACACTGTTTCTATAGATTTAAAATGATAAAATACAATTGCCTCAACCTTCACAATGCTCTGAAAATGGCTCTTTTGAACTTGCAATGCCATTTTATTTGCCATATATCATTGTGCTCATACAAGCTTGTAAGGGCTTAACACCAATTTGGCATATTTGCCTTAAAATGTCAAAGCTTATGATGCAAAAGGGTAAGATTCTCATTCTTCTTATTCTTACCATTTCATACTTCACTTTTGCAAAAAGAGGGTCACATGCCATAAGTGACCGAAGATGTTTTGATTTTGTTGAAAAAGGGAGAATGGGATTGTTGTGAATGGATTTGGGCTTAAACTTTTATGTCATTCTTGAATGATTCAAATGTTGCATTTCTAGTTTAGAAACCACATTAGGACTCGTGCATCATCACTTGCTTAGGATTGAAGTGTAGTTAGCCGTGTCCTACACTTATTCATCTATTTCCACGATGTGCATGCCTTCTTGAGTTCTAGTTAGACCTATGCCATGAACTTGTTTCCTCCATCTCATCTTCTAGCTCCAATGGACCTCATGCTTAGAAATGTCGATATTCTTTCTTAGGGAATGATAGCTATTACCCTACAGTCTACATGCTTGAAAATTTCAAAATCTCAAAAGTTTTAGGTTTGTGAACTCACGTTGCATATCTTGTGCACATCACAGCCTAATCTTTTCACACTGGTTACATTCTTGCAAAGCTTTCAAAATAGTGATTTTGTGATCCTCTCTTTGCCTTAAAAGTACCATCTTGCATGATAAGGCTTGTCTAAGGTACCATGATCCCTCTTTGCATAAGTGAAGCATGTGTGTACTTCTCATTTGTCATAAATGGTTTGAATGCTACACTTGAAGTCTTCTTGATAATTTCTTGCAGAAGCATGCTCATATTTACCTTTTCTCTTCACGTACTTGATGATGGCATATTTAGTGTTTCCTTTTCCATACTTATCTCCATTTCTGGAACTGTGTATTGACATCCATATTATTGTCTTTCCAGATTATGACCAAAAAGACCTGAGCTCAGAAAGGGAAGAACATCATTCCCCCTGAACAGCTCACTCCTTCTCCACAGAGGGAAGAATCTTCTGAGCCTGTTGAAGTGGGATCATCATCATCTTCTCAAGATCTTTCCGGTTCAGAATCTATGGACTCTGTCGAGCAAAATATCCCTATCATTCGAGCAGTTCCATCTAATTACTATATCGAGAGGGGAATGGTTCCAGAGTCCAAGTTTAACACAGACTACTTCGGGTTATTGGAGCAGACCAAGTGGTCTTTTGATCAGATCATAGATTGGGGCATCACTATTATTCTCAAGTCGGTGCACGACATATATTATCCATGGTTGGTTGCTCTAATTTACCAGAATCTTCGTGAGGATGATAGGGATTCCATTGTGTTACACACTACAGTTGATGGGCATAATATCACCATCACCATAAAGACTATAGAGATAGCATGTCGGTGCCCACATGAGCCCCCTCCAGCTACTCATACAGAGAAGACCTTATATCCTCTCCTCTTAGAGACGCCCTCTGTTCAGGACATGGTTACCTCTTTTTCTCCACATATGTCACAGCTGTATTGTACATATGCTACACGGGTTAACCTGCCCCCAAAGTTCTGGTACATAGACACAGTTCTTTTCCGCAATGTCTTCCCACCGGCCACATGACACAGCAGAGATTTGAGTATTTAACAACCCTCTATTGTGTTCATGCTGGATATTGGTTTTCAGTCCCCTCACTCATCTGGAGTGTGTTCCACAAGTATTAGGAGCAGCTGGTAATGGGACGTAGTGACAAGGCTAAGACCTGGTTCCTCCCTTTTTGCCACTTGATTTCCCAGATTCTGGAGGACCAAAAGTACCCATTTGATCCAACAGAGGAGTCTAGGCCACTCCAGGGCACTTATCATGCAGACACATGGAAGAAGAGTTATAAGGCTATACAGAAGAGCCTGAATACACCTGTAACGGCCAAGAAAAAGCCTAGGCTATTATTTCCTCTGGGTGACAGTACTTCATCTTCTGGCACCCAGACCCTACAATGTACCTCTTCTTCCTCTCAACAATAAAGTGTGCTTCATAATCCAACATCTCCCCAGTAGTAGGGCACATCTTCTATTCCGCTTCCTATTCCAGCTTCTCAGAAGCATCCCTCTCAGCATACTAGTTCTGACTCCAGTCTTAGGGGTGAGCTGACTCAGGCTCAGGATACTTTAGCACAACTCCAGACAGATTTTGCAGAGTTCAGAGTTGAGGTCAGGCGGGAGGTTAGTGATATTAGGAGAGAGGTGACAGCCGCTAGGAGAGACATCACTGATTTTCGTACAGAGGTTTAGAGAGACATTACCGAGTTCCGTGCTGAGGTGCGACATTCCATGGCTAACTTCCGTGAGGAAGTTGGCGATATGATTCAGCACATTACCGCTCTGCCGACAGATAAGGCTTTTCCACCACCACCTTCCAGGACTCCATGACTCACCATCATTGATGCAACTTAATGTTTCCAATAAAAATGTGTAATATTTGCAATGTCAAATGGGCATCAACTTTTACATATATAAAATCCAATTAACACATATACATTAAGTACAGTGAGAAGGGATTATCCTCAGGGATTAAATACGTAATTGGAATCTAACTTGACTTAGTGAATCACAAGATTGAAAGGAAGTTTGGTTTGTTGATTAAACTAATGTTCAATTTAAAACATGCAATGGAAATTAAACTAAATTGAATAGAGTTTAAGAGATAAGAGAGGAGTCTTAGGGTATAGAAATCGTCACTAAGCTTATGCATTAAACCACTTACTTTCAACTAATGGGAAAAAATATTATATTGTAATCAAAATGTGGCTACAAGCACTAATCAATCAAGAGAATAATATAATTTGTAATAATAAGCATGGATGATAAGTGCTCAAATGTGATGCATTTTAGCACCTAAGTTAGGGTATTTTAGTCCAATCATCTATCTTACTTTCATGTTTTAGTACTTATTTGTGTTTTTGTCCATTTCAAGTCAATAAGGTTAAAATAGGCTAAAAAGAGCCCTTTAGCTCAATTTTGGAGCTAAGGAGAAGACTCAGAAGAAGTCAGAAAATTGCATTGTTTAAGCTTCCATCGATCGAAGGAAGTCCCGATCGATCAAAGGCATCTACAATCGATCGAGATCAAGGTGGTGCTAGCTCAATGGATAAGGTTACCATGTGTCAAAAATATCTTGCCACGTCAACTTCGATCGATCGAAGCAAGTGTTGGATCGATCGAAGTCCTGTTCGATTGATCAAAATGACTGCTGGCAGTGTGCTATCTAATTCCAGAGCGCGCCCGGACTTTACCAACTTTTGTAGCTGCGAGTTTTCACCAATCAAAAGCCTTATTTCTGACTTGTTGCCTACTCAAAGAGCATTGCATTTAAATTAAATGAACTAATTTGTAAAGGGTTCCTCCTCTAGTTGTTCAATTAGATTTTACCAATTAT
>JAOTQH010229661.1:0-13975 GCA_025631255.1 Cornus kousa
AAAAGATATTTATGAAAAACACCCCAAGAAAAGAAAATAATTCCAAAGAATTATGCATCCATGCCCCTATGGGCACCGGGAGCAACCGGAGTACTTTTCTGAAAAAGTAAAGATACGTATTTCGTGGAAACCACTCAAGATGAAGATACGTGAAGTCAAAAACCAACTCCGAATACAAGAAGTGAGGTCTTGTCAACAAAGTGATAAACGGGGAAAAGACGAAACAGGGAAAAGGACGAAATAGTGCATAGTGTCCGAAAAGTGAAAATATGAAAATGACTCGGTCCCCAAAGGAAGTTGTCAATTCACACAAAAGAGTCTTAGAAGTCATTTCTGAGCACTCGAGATGACACTAAGCCACGAGAAACTGATCTCAGAAAAGAAATTTCAATGAAAAAAATTCATTCGTAAAATTTTGAGGAAGAAAGGAAAGGTTGGAAATGACCGGGTCATGACACTAGCCAGCAAATTTTAGGTTAACACTATGTAAACCTATCACTTTATTAGTCATTTAATATAGGGGTTATTTTTAAAATGGGGTTATTTGATACTTTAACTCGACAGTTACAGGTTGCATCGCAGATTACCCTCATTGCCACCGTAAACAATAAAACCAACCAGCAGCCTAATTGCGTCACCGGCCACCACCGTTCCACTCCCCAACCACCAACAACAATACTATATCCTAATGAATTAAACACCACCACAACTTGAGCTGTCACCACCGCAATCCTCACCCTCAACCACTACCTCAGACTGTCACCACGGCGATGCTTCAGATCATTTAGGCTAATGACCACCACATTTACACTACAAAACCACACACCCAAATGGGCGTCTCCATCACATCTACGCAACAAAAATAACCACAACCAAATTAGCATCGCCGCCACCATTCCCACACCACAATCACCCGCAACAACTCTATATTTCAACAAATTAACCACCACCGCCATCCTCTCCCCACAACCTCCGGCAAATCCCCATAAGCATCACCACCAAAAACTTCCTAGCACACAGTGATTCCCAAAGTTAAGAGAGAAAGTAAAGGTTGAGAGAGACTATACTTGAGTAGTGGGTTGACAAGTAAGAGATGAATCGCTCTTTTAGGCAGTCGATTTAGGGATTGAAGGTATCTGAGTTAGGTGGTTGTATGTGCAAAAATTCTCTTAACCAAAAATAATTAAAATAAATAATACAATACACTCAAGAAAAATAACAATCAACAAGAATTGTATAGAGATAAGCGTATATTGCTCGATGATCTTTATTGGAGGTCTAGGCCTCTATTTATATACAAAAATATGGTCGAATTATGGTAGGACTCGCCTTGCTTGTCCTCCAATTAATTCCATATACAATTCCTTACTAATTAAATTACTGCCTTTTACAGTTATCTCCATGTTAGATTCTTCCTTTTGTAGAACTTTCCTTTCTTGCAGGATCCTTTGTTTAGTAGGACTAGTTCCTTCTTTAAATGTATTTGGGCCTCACGCAACTTGGTCCAAATGACTTTGTTAATGGGCAGGAAGTTCAACATTAACGACTTTGGGCTGTTGGTGTCTTTATCCGGGCTTGAACAAGGCCGGGCATTTGTAGCCCATCAAGAGATTGAAAATAAGACTTCTATCGTGGCTACATGGATGATTCTCATTGGAGGGGGATTTTTCCCTCTACACTTTGCCCCTAATTCCCTCTTTAATTAGACTACGGATCCTAATTTAAAGGAAATTGAAGTTACACGGTTGCCAATTTTGCAAAAGGCAGTTCGAGGAGTGTCTATTGTCGTTATGTCCCAAGACCTTCTTCAAGATTTGCTTTCATCCTCATTGAGTTCTTTGTTTCATCGTGCCTCTAGGTTAGTTTTTATCTACTTCTTTGATCTCGCATTATAAGCACCTCATCCACTCACGATCACATAGAGATTGTAGACTATGAGTCCATACACTCATCTTCCCCTATTCTCATTAGGATTCCTCTTCCTAGGGTTTCTAACCCTCCTGAATCCATAAACGATTCGACCGTGAGAATGGGCGATTCTCTTCCCCAAGCTGAAGTGTCTACTTTCGGTGAATCAAATAGTATTTTCTCAAAGAAAGAGAGAAAAATGATTCTGTCCATCCGGCATATCAAGTTCTCCATTGACTCTGTGATGGAGGAATTTGAAATCCCTGAAGGGGTAGAAATTGTGAATACCCAAAGAAAGATGATTTTACTTCAGGTGAAGGTGTCGGGGAAAATGAATTGCTTCTGTCAGTCGGGTACCTTCATACGATCCATTTTTCCTTTCATCCCTTTTATCATCTAGTCTTCAATAAGTTAGGCATTGCTCCTCTTCAGGTAAACCCTAACTTTTTCCAAATAGTCTCGGCTTTACTTGTTCGTCGAAGGCTAGAGAGCCTCGACCTGACTCTCGCTGACCTGCTAATTATATATACCATTTCTAAGCATGGGACCGAGCTTAGCCAGTACTATTTTACTTCCTTTCTTCAACAGAGGATATGTACAGACCTTCCTTCCTCTGAGAAAAATAGAAGGAGAAGATAATAATAGTTAAGGGGAATTAGTTCGCGCCTCAATCAAATAAACTTCTCATTCCTCGTAAATTTGGGATAATAGGTATAGAGTGTTTTCCCTCTTTTTATAAGAAGTGTACTTACTGGCTGCTTCCTGTGTCAAGTTTTGCGTATTCGTTATACTTAGAAATTTCTTGGTGTTTTTTCAACAACATTCCCCTCTTCTATAGCTAAGAAAAGGCTCACTTTTCTTGAGAATCAAGTTTAGAACAATCCCCCACCTGCAAAGGTTTTGCTCTCTTCAACAAATCTCAAGAAAATTGCCTCCAGTGCTACAGTTACTGAACTCATGGATCTGGCACTCCCATCCTTTGACAGCTTCCCTCTGACTGACGAGGAGAAGAGAAGAGCTGAAGCTCTAAAAAAGAAGGCAGTTGAGTACCAGCTCCTTGTTGTTATCCGTTCAACTGAGTAGAAGAAGGAGGTTGATGAACCTCTTCTGAAGAAGACAAAATAGAACCCTCCTTCAACTAGCAAGGGCAAGAATGTCTCTAAAAGCAAAGGGAAGAAAACCAATGAGGCTGACCCCAAGGAGGAGGTTAGAGCTTACGTCCTAGCAGAGGTTGGAGAACCCTGGAGACCCATCTTCTCAAAAACTGATAAGTCAGTTCTACATTTTGGAGATTTGGTAGTCAATGACCCATCTCTTGCTTTGGTAGTAGCTCAGGGGATGTGGCTGCCCAAAGATGAAGAAATAATTAGGAACATAGGGCTGGACCAGCTGCTTCCTTCTGCCCATGTTTGTGCTATAAAGGTTTGTACTTTCCTTTAGCTTTGATTTTCACTTAACTTCCCTTTCACATTATTTATACCACTGTTGATTGCGTAGAATATATATCATACCATGGCCCTGTGTGCCAATGCTGAAGCTCAATCAATCTACATCCAAAAAATGGATAAGGAGCTAGAGGTTGCTGAGAAGAAGCTCTCCCACGCGTTTTCAGATGCTAAGATGGCCTATGATGCCAGAGATGTATACAAGAGCCTACTTGCAGTTACTGAGGCTAAGGTGAGAGATCTGAAGGCGGAGAACCATTGGTGGAGGGATGCGGTGAATACTTGCACAACAGCTGGAAAGCAAATGCAGGAGCGCTACTCCGCCTTAGTATGCCTATCAAGCACAAAGGCCTTTCGCTATGGCTTTAACCAAGGCTCAGGTGACAAACTAAAAGACCCTAAAGTTTTTGATACTGACATGGGATGTCTTTCCCTTATGAGGATGGTCTGAAAGCTCAAGAAGCTGAAGTGCTTTTCACCAAGATGGTTAAATCTCACCAAGGGGATCTTCCAACACCAAGCTCTTTAATTCCAGCAGCTTCAAGCCCTTTAGTACCTCTAGCTACAAGCCCGAACGTGGTGAATGCTTTCAACTCTGCTCCTTTTGACCCAAAAAAGAAGTGAATCTATGAACTTGTACTTATTTTGCTCGTACGAACAATACTTGTAATAACTATAATATTTTAACTTGGCATATTCTTCAGTATTTCAGAATTGCATATTTATGAATATTTGTGAATGCTTTTGAGTTACATACAACTACTGAGTAGTACTGTCTTCATATTTTTAAGGAAGATTTTGGTCTAAGGCAAAACAAGAAGAGTGGTAAGAAGGGGATTCCTATGATGATTCGGCTACCATCTGAGGATTGTTTTTCCATCTAGTGATCTAATCGTCAAGGGAACCCTTCTTGCCTTTAACTAATATGGAAGAGATATATCAATACTCATTTTTTTCTTATATTTTTTCGATGTGGGACAAATTACTTACTTATCTTAGAGAAATGCTATGATGTCCTTGGACTCATGAGATCTGAAGCATGTGTCTGGCTGGCACCCTCAGACGCCTGAGGTCTGGAGTGTGGGTCTCCTCTGCCTTTGCATATGCCTTGGAGAAATCTTGTTAATGCCTTTGAATTCTCAATTTTTGGAGTATGTGTTGCATTCATATTATCATGATCTGAGGATTTTTAAAAATGAATGCTCAAAAAAGAAGGTCCCTTGATAGTCAGGTCTCTAACTGATCAATTTTGCTTGAAAACCTATTTATCAAGGGACACCTTTCCTAGCGACTATCAATTATGAGATTGTACTATATATAGCACTCTTAGTTTTCATTTGATTTCGATGTGGGACAAACTTTGAATGGGCCTCACCCTACTGGGCCTGGTAAGGGAGCCTGTAAGTGTGATATCCATAAAGAATTGTTGCCCCTATTTGGGTTTAGACCTATTGGATTACCTTCGGACTTATAAATCTGAGGTGTTAAGTTCTATAGTGGTTGTGTATGCCTTTGACCTCTTGTGGCCTAAAATGCAAAGTTCCTCGGTAATGATAAGTTTGATATTGTACCGGACACTTTATGTCCAAAACGTAGATTTCCTCGACAAGGAACCAGAGAGGAAGCATGTGATAACTCCAGACACTTGAGGTCTAAAGCACTAAGTTCCTCAGCTATGAGCCAGAGAGGAATTGTATGATAACTTCGGACACTTGATGTCCAAAACACTGAGTTCCTCGGCTATGAGCCAGTGAGGACTTGTATAATAACTTCGGACACTTGAGGTCCGAAGCACTGAGTTCCTCGATTATGAGCCAGAGAGGAATTTTATGATAACTTCGGACACTTGAGGTCCAAAACATTGAGTTCCTTGGCTATAAGCCAGAGAGGACTTGTATGATAACTTCAAACATTTGAGGTCTGAAGCACTGAGTTCCTTGGCTATAAACCAGATAGGACTTCTATAATAACTTCGGACACTCGTGGTCCAAAAAACTGAGTTCCTCAGCTATGAGCCAGAGAGGAATTGAATGATAACTTCGGACACTTGAGGTCTGAAGCATTGAGTTCCTCGACTATGAGCCAGAAAGGACTTGTATGATAACTTCGGTCACTCGAGGTCCAAAGCACTGAGTTCCTTAGCTATAAGCCAGAGAGGAATTATATGAAAACTTCGGACAAATGATGTCCGAAGCACTGAGTTCCTCGGCAATGAGCCAGAGAAGAATCGTATGGTATCCTTCGGACACTTGAGGTCCGAAGTCTGAAGCAGACAAGATGCCATGTATGTAGAATAATTCTCAATAACCTGTAGGCCGAAGATTTAAAAACGATGGGAGGCCACGAAAAAGAGTATATGTGACTGGGATGTCTCCTATTCGTTTGTTTAGGAGACTAACTACCACAGAGACTTTCTTCAGGGAATCCAAACGTGTTATTCTATGAGTATATTAACTACACACTTTGTTTACTTCCAGTCAATGTGGGACAAAAAAATAGAGTTTAGAGTGTGGGCCAAAAACTTGGGCTTTTAAAAAGGATTATTGTAAAGAATGCCTGCTGGTACAAAGGCTTTAAGCATAATTTGGGCTAGGCCATTTATGTTACCAGCGGGCCCTCTCTACAATGCATTCAAATACTTTAATATTTCTATGTATAAAGAAATAAAGAAAGGTATTTGTTATCGATGTGGGATAACAGTAAAAGTAAGTTTGTAAAAACTCAAAGTAACTTCCAAAAATGAACAATGTTGTGTCTAATTTGAAGAGATGTTGACATTTATCTATTTATCTATGTTATCTTTCTTTTCGTAACATTAATACATAGTAGGGTACTAGTCTTGCCCTCTTTTATGAAAAGAAAGAAAAATGTTAAAAACATAAAGTGAAATAGCATCCCCCACCGAATATTAACATGTGTGTAAAAAGTGACCACACATTGGGATTGAGTACTTCCAGATGCAAATAAGATCATTGAATACGTGTACCCAATGCCATTTATTACGTGAAACATCACACACTTAAAAAGAGGATGTAATCGTCAATATGAAAATTTATTATATGGGCTATAAGCAGCTTTACTCGCATAAAGAAATTATAAATAAATTGACGAACCTTCCTAATGATAGTACCTTTTAAGGTGTATGGCATTTCATGGGCATGCGATTATGCGCCCATTAGCTTTTGCTAGTCTGTAAGCTCTTTTCCCCACCACTACTATTACTACGTAGGTTCTGATCCAATTGGGTTGCAATTTCTTTACATGTGTTGTCTCCTGCTTCAACACCCAATCTCTAACAGTAAAGCCCTTGAACCTGACTCGCCTATTGTAATTGTTGTGCAACTGTTGTTGGTATGAGGCGAGCCTAATTGCTGCGGCATCTATTTTTTCTTCCAAGAGGTTGAGGCTATGCTCGAGCTACTAGTCATTGTTCCCTTCGAGTAATGGAGACGTACGAAGGGTTGGAACTGCTATTTCTGTAGGGATAATAGCTTCGGACCCTAGGCCATTACGAAGGGTCTTTCCCCCGTTAGCCGTCGTGGGGTGGTTCGGTATGCCCAAAGTACCTTAGGTAGACTCTCATACCACTTCAATTTAAACGTCTCTAACTTTTTCTTAGACAATTAAAGATGGTTCGGTTGTTTATTTCAGCCAGCCCATTCCCCTATGGATGACTAACTGCGGCTAATTTCTACCTAATGCCATGCTCGACGAAGAACTTTCTCGTACTTCTGTTGTCCAAGTTCTTACCGTTGTCCATTATAATAACCTTTGGCACCATGATCGGGAGATGATATTGTTCCATAAGAAGCTTTTGACTTACTCATGAGTCACACTCAAGTAAGGCTCTGCCTCTTCCCACTTCGTGAAGTAGTATGTGGCAAGTAACACGTACTCCTTTTACTCCACCGCTTGGGGTAGAGGTCCAACCATGTCAATTCCCCATTGAGCAAATGGCCATAGATTTACCATTGTGTGCAAATCTTCAGCAGGCTGATGCTTCATTGGGCCATATCGCTGGCATTTATCACATTTCCTGGCATACTCCTCAGCATTCCAAGTCAGGTACGGCCAGAAGTAGCCCTGCGTTAGAACCTTATGTGCAAGGGATCTGCCATCGAAATGGTTGCCACAATCTCCATCACAAATTTGCTTTAACACTGTAAGGGGCTCATTGGGGTTCAAACATTTCAAGTAAGGACCTGAGAATGATTTCCTATACGGTTGATTATTAATAATGGAGTATTTGGCCACGGTGAATCTTACTTTCCTCGCCTTGGCTTTCTGGTCTGAAAAAGTTTCGTTCTTAAGGTAAGCTTCCAACGGGTCTATCCAGCATGGTTCTCATGGAATGTCTGCGATCACCATCACCTCCAGCTGAGGACTTATACTAAGTTCATCTAGAGTGTCGATTGGGATTATCCGGACCAGATCTTCGTCCGAAGAAGATGCCATAGTAGCCAGCTGATCTGCTTCAGAGTTCTCTTCCCGAGGTACTTGGTGGAATTTGATCTGATCGAATAGCACTCTCTACAGCTTCCTTGTATACTTTCATTCTATCCTCTTTAGGCTGATACTTGTCTATCACCTGACTAACAATAAGTTGGGAATCACTAAAAACGTTTAGACACCATACCTGGAGCTGGTTCGCCATCCGAAGCACGGTGAGCAAGGCCTAATATTCGGCTTTATTGTTAGTGGCAGGAAAAGTCAGACGGATTAACTGCTGCAGCTTGGTGCCTTCAGGGGTTGTGATGACGAATTTGACCTCGACACTAGTTAGGTTCTAGGAACTGTCTACCCGAAGCTCCCATTGTGGTTCGAGAAGGTCTGGCTCTTCGGGTTTATCTTCATACTCAAGGAAGAAGTCGGCCAATGCCTGGCCTTTATGTGACACCTTTGGCTCATAAGATATATCAAAGGAACTGAGTTCAATTACCTATTTAGTTATTCTTCTAGAAAAGTCTAGCTTGGAAAGAATAACACGCATGGGGTAGTTGGTTAAAACTACAATGCTATAAGACTCAAAATAGTACCGAAGCTTCCTCTTTGCATACATCAATGCCAGTATGACCTTTTTTGCTTTACTGTACCGCGTCTCAGCATCTATCATCGTCTTACTTATGTAGAAGACTGGGTACTGATTCTTTCTTTCTTCTCTTATCAGTATGGCACTTGTGGCTATGCCAAAAATTGCAAAGTATATGATGAGAGTTTCACCAGGCTTTAGAGCGAACAGAATTAGAGGTTCAGCCATGTAGCACTTCAATTAATTGAGAGCTATTTGCTATTGAGGTCCCCATATATCTTTATTCTTAGATTTTATTACATCAAAGAACGGTTTGCACTTATCTGATAACCGAGATATGAAGCGACTGAGAGCTGTGATTCGGCCAGTTAGAACTTGTACTTCCCTATGAGTTTTTGGTTCCTGATTTTGTGTGAGGGCCTGAGCCTGAGCCAAGCTTACTTCTATTCCTCTCTTGTTGACAATATGGCCAAGGAATTGTCCTAAAAAGACTGTAAAAGAACACATGGAAGGATCAGCTTCAAATTATACTTTCTCAAAGTGTCAAAGACTTCCTGGAGGTGCTTGGGATGATCCTCCTTCTTTACACTTTTAACTACCATGTCATCAATGTAGCCTTCAACCGTTTTTCCCAACATCTCGTCGAAGATCTTGTTAACACTTCAATTGGTAAGTTGCCCCAGCATTCTTGAGTTCGAAGGGCATGACTTTATAACAGTAGGTGCCTTTTTCTGTTATGAAGGTAGTTTTTTCTTCATCCTCTAGATTCATAGCAATCTGGTTATACCCTGAATACGCCTCAAAGAATGTGAGTCTCTCATAGTCAGTGGTAGTATCGACCATCTGATCTATCTTGGGTAGTGGAAAGCTGTCCTCAGGGCTAGCCTTGTTGAGATTGGTAAAATCTATGCACACTCTACATTTTCCATTATTCTTCTGAATTACCACCACGTTTGAGAGCTATTATGGGTAATGCACTTTTCGAATGAAACTTTCTTAAAGCAACTTTCTTACCTCTTCAGCAATGATTCGATTACGCTTAGGAGCAAACCTTCTGTGTCTTTACTTGACTAGCTTGAATGTTGAATCCACATTCAGACTATGGTATGAGATTGAAGGGTTGATCCCTACTATGTCTGAATGATCCCAGGTAAACGCATCTGCGTTCTGTCAAATGACGTCAACTAACGTTTTTTTCTCTTCTGCTGTGGGGGAAAAGCCCGTATAAGTGATTTTTTGAGGATCACCGAGGACAACTTTGACAGTTTTGAGAGACTCCTTGGTAGGCTTTATAGCTTCGGCTTCTTCCCCTGCTTTCAGATACTTAGGCAGAGGGCTCTGTAATTGCTATTTGGAAGTACCTCCAGGGATCACCTCTGGCTGGGACTGCTTAATCATCGTTTTTGCTTCATTCAATGTCAGCATGTAGCATTCTTTGGTAGTAACCTAATCTCCCCAAAGATTAATCACCTATTTACCGTCCGAAGACTAGTATCGCATCACCTGATGGAGGGTAGACGGGACCTTGTTCATTCGGTGGATCCAACCTCTTCCTATAATGAGATTGTAAGAAGGATGGATTTTTGTTATAATAAAGTTTTCCTTCAATATCCTTTTTGCCGCAGTGACAAATAAATCAATCACCCCAAAGGGGTCCACCTCAAAGAGCTAGAGGTGGGCCAAATTGATGATGACAGGATCTCCAATTGCTCAAAAACTGCTTTTGTGATTATATTAGCGCTGCTACCTGGGTCCACCAAAACTCTTTTGATCATGCAATTTGCTACCAAAAGACTGATGACTAATGATCCTTGTGGGGAAGCTGGACTTTGGATAAGTCTCCATCGCCGAACCCAATACTGATACTACCTGATGCAATAGTATTCACCGATGACAACTTCCTTAGCTTGTGGGTTGTCCTCAATCTAGATCGGTATACCTCTTCTGACTCCTGGTCGTCTTCTGACCTCCCATGTATCACATGGATAACTTTCACCTAATTTCCCTCTACTTTCTGAGGATTGACCTTCCGAGACTTCACGTACTCTTTTGGTGTGAGGTATTCTGCCAACTCACCTTTGGTTATCATGTTTTCCACTTGCCGCCTAAGGGATCTGCAATCATTGGTTGTATGCCAGTAATCCCTATGATAGGCGTAGTGCTTGCTCTTGTCCCTTTGCCCCAAGGGTTGCCTCATTGGCTGAGGGGCTGCGAATCTCACCTTATTTTCCTGGAATAGCCGAGCCAAGGTGGTGCGAAGGGGTGTGAACCTTTCCTCTATCCTTTGCTTCTTCTTAGGTACCTGAGTGACAGGTGCTGAGGCATGCTGGCTTATTTGATTTTTTGAACTTGAGGCTTTTTTCCGAGGCTTATTTTCCTCTGTGACAAGGGTGGCATGCTGTGCTCGGTGGGCTACATTCTCTTCAAGTCGAATGTAGATCTGTGCCCTAGCATTGAGAGTATGCATGTCTGGAGGGGAATATTTGACTAAGGAAGAATCATACTAATCTTGAATGTCTCTATAGCAGTCTTAGGATGACAATCTACTATTTCTGAGGCTTCCATGTTGAATCTGGATAGGTAATCCTGTAGCGTTTCTCCTCTCTTCTGCCTTATGGTGAATAGGCTGGAGATGGTCTTCTTCTGTTTCTTGTTTCCGCAATATTGTGCCAGGAACATAGCGCACAAAGTTTCATAGTTTGGGATGGATTTGTGTGGCCTATTCTTGAACCATTCCAATGCGGCTCCCGTCAGGCTAGTCGGGAAAACCTTACACCTGAATGCGTCATTGTGATTATCTAGAGCCATTTTTAAAGACAATGATTGTCATCTTGAGAACTTAAAGCAGGTTAAATATATAAAGATGAATGAAATTCATTATTGATTTTTTTTTTCTTGTTATACCCTATTTACTGTTATGTTTTTGGATTTTATAAAGCAGATTGTTTGATTGTCATTTTTGATTAATTTATGCATTTTTATAAAGCAGATTATATTGATTGTAATGGATTCATATTTGATTCACTATTCTGTCTTTTTATTTGCATAAAATTTATTTAAAAACATATATTTACTATTATAAATGAATATTTTATAAGTTTATGATGCAGCTCTCTCGCAGCACTCTTGTAAGTTTTCTTGGGATATGCCGCTCTCACGCTTTCGTTCCCGCTCCCGCTTAATGTGACTTAGGACCAGCATAAATTTTATAGCTCTTCTACATTCGTTATGTCCTATATGGCATCCATTTTTCATTTCTAGATACCAACTCCTGCATGACAAATCATGCAGCTAAGTGTGGCAATCATTTATACATAAGGGACAGCAACAATGATACAAAGCAATACTTTGTTTTATATAAATTTTTGAAATATTAGAGAAGATATTAGAGAAAATTCGCTAGAGATATTAGAGAAAATTAAACATATTACTTGATAAATATAAACACCAAATTACACCGAGAAGAGGTTGAATCCTTCCATAGCCATAAGGCCCTTCCATAGCCATGAGGGTGGATGCTGACATATGTGTGGCGCAGTGAAATTCTGTTATAGATGTAAACAATTTTAATTTGAAAATAGAGACTAATTGGATAAATGATTTTGTGTACTCAATTAAATAGTTTGCTAAAGTCTATCCTATCCCATTTATTGGTTGTATTGTGAATAAACTTTGTTCTGGTTCTGCAATTTTCATTATAAAAATGGACAATTATTTGAATTCTATATTTTGAGCTCAAGCAATTTAACAATTTGGTCCTAGAGCAAGAATCAATCAGCATCAGATCGATCACATGTTATCTTACTCAAAATGCGCAATAATTAAGTCAAAGTCATAGCTAGTAAAAGTGGGGAAATAAATAAAGATTAATAACCATTTTCATAAGCTTAATATAATATAATATAATATGAATGATTAAAAATCATTTTCACAAGCTTAATATTATATACCAGACATGTGACTAAAACTGGTTGTGCATGATTGCACCAGAGAAATATTGAAAAACTGACCTCACAAATTTGCATATCCCTTTCTCATGCAAATTATAAAAACTTTTCGCCTTAGTTGTTAGTAGTTATCCATATTGAAGCAGTAAACAACGAGATCAGACAATGGCCTCAAAATTTGGAAAGTCTAACCCATGATATCCCAATTTCGAACCAGGATTCAAGAGTATCGTAAATAACCGTAAACAAAATTTAGCTTCATTCCTGTCACTCCATTCCCTTCAAAATTCTCGCTCTTCAGGAAGCCTGGCTTTTCCTGAGGAGAGACATATTGCATCTCCTCCTTCCATGTCTGCAAAACCTCCAAATTGTCGGAAGGAGATTCTCGATCATATTGGATACGTACAGTTGTCTTCTGAATGTCGTTTCCTTCAGGTCCTCTCTTGAAATACTTACCAATAAATGCAAAAGCTTTCTACAATTTTCTCCTCATCTGCTCATGATTAACATTAAATTCTTGCTACCTAAAAGATAAATGGGATCGACAAGAATAATTTACATTTTGCTGGCATGTATCTTACTCCTATAATATTATTATTACACATTATGTACATTTTGCTGGCATATATCTTAATATTATTATTACTCATGCTTACGCAATTCTTTCCCAAAGAACAAGTTGAAATCTGGTGGGTTACTATTATCAATTTTATTTTAAATTCATTTTAACGATGCATTATTATTGGGTAAATATACCAACGCATTCAATATCTACTTAAGTGAAAGAAATACAAGAATGCACTTAACCATCACATAATAATAAAGTAAATTGGTTTGGAGCTTCAACTTTAAAGTTTAAACTGAGCTTAGTATCAATTAATAACTTCTTAATAAAGGAGTTTTCCTCTCATTCTCTAAATTTTCCATGTTCTTCCCCCTCCCTCCCTCCCTCCCACTACCTTTTTTTTTATTATTATTATTATTATTATTATTGTAAATCTCCTCTTATGTTTGGAAGTACCGAATTGGTGTCTTATATGAGAATTTAAAAAAAAAAAAAAAAAAAATAATTTAAAATTTTAATTAAATTTTCTTCGATTTCAAATTCAAAGTACAAATTCGATACTATCAGCATCTAAATAAAAACATTAAAGGTGAGAGCTCAAAAATAAATATAGATCACTAATAGATTGATGCACTATCTAGTAATTAGTGTCAAAGAAGTCGACAATATTGAGAAATGTATTTCACAAGATAACCAAATATCAAAATTCAAAAAGTAAATGATGTAATTATTAGTATCCCATTTATGAGACATTAAAAATATAATATTTTTAGGACAATATTACCATTTTTAGTATCTCATTCTGATTCGCCTTTCTCCCCTCCTCCCTCAATCCATTACGTGAATGCAACTTTTCCTTGCCAAGAGATGGCTTCTTCCATTTGATTCATGCAACACAACATAGAGTATGAAACTCCATAAACCTGAAGTATATTTCGTAACCCATCATAAAAAAAATTAATAATAATAAAATAAAAAATTCTTGACCCAGAATAAATTGCGTGCCCTTCAACTCGTGCAAGACAATCATTTATATAAAGGAATGCAAACACTACGTTTTATATAATTGTAAAAAGTATTC